>JBCNJP010000018.1:1524335-1566106 GCA_039602395.1 Deinandra increscens subsp. villosa | reverse complement strand
ACATTTTCAGTTGAATTAGTGTCTGATTGTGAAACAGATTGGACATTTTCCACCATAACCTCACTAGTACCACTCGTGCTTCAGCTTGTTGTATAGGAACCTCAACCTGGTCAGAAACAACTTCGTGAAACTCATTGTCATCATCAGAAGACATATCATCAGCAATAATTGTGGTGTCAGATGTTGTTTCTATCAGATAATCTTCAACAACATGCACGTTGACGGAGTTGCCAGCGGAGTCTCAATATGCATAACCGGAGCATCATCTTCTAAATTGATATAAACATGAGTAAGATGATCATTGGATATTTCTGGCGCTGATTCAAGTGATTCAAAAATAGCCTTGTAATCAAACATCCAATCCGGTCCAACGCCTTTCGGTGGCAACGAATGTGATTGGAAATCAACGTGCAAATGTTCTTCCACTGTACCAGTCTGTTTGTTGAACACACTTTTCTTCTGGTTTGAATACCCGGCAAATAATCCTTCAAAAACTTTGTCTTCAAATTTACTAGCAGAGTTTAACACAGTACAGGGACACCCAAAAGGTTCCAAGTAATGGAGATTTGGCTTATGATTCTTGAGTAACTCGTAACATTTTTCCCAAGCCTTTTAACCGTAAGCACTCAGTTGAGCATATAACAAGCCGTGTTGATAGCTTTAGTCCAGAAATTCACTGGATGTTGTGCATCAGCCAACATCGTGCGAGCTGTCTCGATAATTGTTCTATTCTTTCTTTCCGCAACGCCATTTTGCTGAGGTGTGTAAGTAGTACTAAATTCATGTACTATTCCTTTTTCCAAGCAAAACACTCATGATGTTATTTTTAAACTCCGTGCCGTTGTAACTCTGAATCCTTTTAACCTTTAACTTGTAAAATGACTCAAGTGTATTGATCAAGTTGACAAGGATTCTTGAAGTTTCATCCTTTGTGAAAAGAAAATCTACCCATGAAAATCTTGAAAATTCATCAGTTACGACAAGACAGTACCAATGTCCGGTAATGCTTTTGCGATTCAGCAGGACCAAGAATAGAGTCCATGTGAAGCAATTCCAATGGAACATCAATTGAATGGTACATCTTCAGTGGATGAGATTTTCTTTGTCTGCTCCCCTTTCTTGCAGCTAACGCACACATCATTGAACACAAATTGATGCTTCGGAACCCCTTGCTTGCCTAGATCTTATGCACTAATTCATTCATCTTTTGGTAATGGATGTGACCCCATGCGTTGATGCCGAAGAACAAATTCTTTCTCAGAAGCCTTTGAAAGGAAACATTAACCCATAACATTTGATCTTGCTGAATTCATATCAAGAACATAAAGACTTGAGAAACGTGGTGCTCGCATCACAATGCAATCAAATGGAATCTTATATCCTGGTTTCAAGATCAAGCATTCACTCCCTGTGAAAGCTGTTGTGTACTGTTTGTCACAGATCTCGGAGATACTTAGAAGATTATATTCCATTTCTTTTACATATCCCACTCTGTCGAATGTGATAGCACCATTACTCAAATTACCAATTCCAGTAATCTGACCGGCTTTATTTCCAACAAAATTGACTTTTCCTCCATCGAAAGGTTTAACATTAATGAAGGTGGACGAGGAGATGTCACTGGTCATATGCCTGGATGCTCTGCTATCAACAAGCCATATATTATGTATAGGCTGTCGTGAAGATCCCTGCATAAATTAACAAATTGATGAGTTTCAGGACGAACCCAAGCTCAAAGCTTTAGGCTTTGACCGTCATCTTCAACAAAGTCATTTCCAGTTGTGGATGAACCCTTGGGTTTCCACTTGTCATTTGAAGTGCTTGTGGGAGCCAGAAGCAGAATTCTTTGAATTTGATTTGACATTATCAAAATCACCATCTAATTACTTATCATTTTGATGTTTGTGAAATTCAGATGATTCATCATAAAAATGAATTCTGCCTTTGTAATCTACAAAATTAACTTATTTTGTGAAAAGAAACGGGTGTCTCTGTTTGATAACCAACCATCAGAAGCATCATCAGAATTTTCAGCTTCAGTTTTATGATTTATCCTTCTTAAAGGACCTTTTCGGTATGTATGACCACGGTTTTTGCACTTAAAGCATTTGCGACACATCAACCTGCAAGTTCAAATGAAAGAAATGTATTTTCAAAACTCAATGGTTTTCAAACTCAACTCTAATTTGTCATTTGTTAATTAATACGCAAGGATCTTTGTCATTATAAAATTTTTGGTTCAAGCATTTACTAAACTTCTAAGAGATAAAATTTGAAACAATCCAGGTGTGTTATAGTAACCACATATACTAGAAAGAATTAGTCATACTAAAATTCAATAAGTTAGATAGTTTGAGCCTTTGAGGTTCACTTATACACATATAAAACTCATTTGATTTAACTGCAGATTTGAGTTTTAAAACTCACTCAAAATTTTAAAAATCATCTAAGAATAATAGAATAAAACTCAAGTTTATAGAGAGTTTTAAATAGTGAGTTCACTATTTCTTAATGAGTTTTAATTGTCACGTGATCTTAAAACTCACCATAAACTTGACTTTCAATTTTATTACTTTAAAATACTTTAAATCAGTTCTCTGAGTCAAACTAACTTAATTTGTAGTGAGTTTTAAGAATCAAGTTTACAGCCAGTTTTAATTTAAAACTCACTACGGTGTAAAACTCGCAACAGAATAAAATCCACTACAAATTTAAAACTCGCTACAGTTTTAAAACACATGTAACTTTGTGTTTTGATGCAGAACATACTAAAAGGTTGAAGAATGATAGAACTTATCAAACATAATGATATAGTTTTACCTCAAGTTACATAAAACCGTCCACCTTTTAGCCAAAAGTTTTATACCTAAAACCGTCCATCTTTTAGCCAAAACCGTCCATCTTTTAACCACCTAAAACCATCCATCTTTTAGCCAAAAGTTTTCTACTCTAGACAACGATCTCAAAAGTATTCCCCTGGCTTGATTAACTCATTAAATGAGATTTAAATCATCATGTTTAAGCATTACGAGCTGAGTAATCATTTGAGTTTTAAAACTCACTTGACATTTAAAACTCATATGAAACAGAGAACTCAAAATTTAAAACTCATATGAAGTCTTATAAACTCACTTGAAATTTAAAACTCATTCAAAAACCTGTTGTTTAATCCAAATATAATCAATAAATCTAAATGTAACCTGTTGTTTAATCCAAACATAACCAATAAGTCTAAATGAACCAAAAACACCAAGAACAAGTTTCAAAACTACAATTTAAGTGCATTCATTCTATCTCAAGCCCAATTGAATTCTACCTAAAACTACAATTTAAATTTCAGTGAGTTTTAAATGAAGCACATGTAATGAGTTCTAATGAGTTTTACCTGAGTTTTATAACTAACTGAGTTTTAATTGAAGGTGAGTTTTATAACTCAGTGAGTTTAACTGAGTAATAAAATTCACTGAGTTTTCTGTGAGTTTTATAACTCACTGAGTTCCAACTGAAGGTGAGTTTTATAAATCAGTGTGTTTTAATCAAGTGAGTTTTATAAGTTTATTGAATTTGTAGTGAATTTTATTAAACTCACTGAAATAGAACTCACAGCTGCAATAAATCTCACTGAGTTATAAAACTCACCTTTAGTTAGAACTTAGTGAGTTATTAAACTCATTAAGTCTTATACAGTTAATGAGGTTGTTTTTAAAGTTAGACTCATTGAAGTAACTCACCAAAATAAAACTCACTGAAATTAAACTCACTGAAATAACTCACCAAAATAAAACTCACTGAAATTAAACTCACTGAAATAACTCAGTGAAATTAATATAAAACTCACTGAATTAACTCACTGAAGTAACTCACCAAAATAAAACTCACTGAAATTAAACTCACTGAAATAACTCAGTGAAATTAATATAAAACTCACTGAAATAACTCACTGAAGTAACTCACCAAAATAAAACTCACTGAAATTAAACTCACTGAAATTAAACTCACTGAAATTAAACTCACTGAATTAACTCACTGAAGTAACTCACCAAAATAAAACTCACTGAAATTAAACTCACTGAAATAACTCAGTGAAATTAATATAAAACTCACTGAAATAACTCACTGAAGTAACTCACCAAAATAAAACTCACTGAATCTAAACTCACTGAAATAAAACTCACTGAAATTAATATAAAACTCACTGAAATAACTCACAATGAGTTTTAAACACAATAGTGAGTTTCTTCAAGAAGTGAGTTACGAAACCTTCTATGAATATTCTGTAGTAGTGAGTTTTATTCTCTAGGGAGATATTATTTTCACTGGAGAGTGTTAAAATTACAACTCAAGTTAAAATTAGACGTTGAGTTTTGTAGAACATTGTGAGTTTAATAAGTCAAGTTAAAAACTATGTGGAGTTTTATAGAAGATTGAGTTTTAAAAAGAGTGAGCTTTAAAACTCAATGGTGAATTTTTAAAGTCAATGGTGAGTTCTACAATCTGCTGTGAGTTTTAAGAAAAGGAGTTTTACAAAACTCACTGTTTTAAACACAAGTACACAACAGTGTATTAGCAAATACTAAGATCTTCAATTGCTAACCTTAAGTAATTCTTGTTGCTAATAGTTGATGGAGTGCCATTAATCAGAGTAAAATATTAGATTTCTATTAGAAATTAAGCGATTTACTATCACTGTTCTTATTAATATTAAAACGCGCTAATATTAAAACTCACTAATATGAGAATTTACTTACAAGACTAAAAAATTAAAACTCTATGTACCGTTAATCTATAAGCCAAAACAGGGAGTTTTTCCTGAAAAAGTGTTTGTTATAATTTTTGAATATCAACTATGCTACTATCTAATAATGACGGGGTAATGTTTGAAGTAATAAATAAAACATTACTATCTTCTAATGTTGTATTATTAGAAGATGAGCATCTGGTTTGGGTATGGAGCCCTGCAAGAAGCATGTGTAAAAAAATTGCTCATACAAAGCAGCTCTTCTTAAGTATGATTCAGATCCTTCAAGTGGATATTGTTATTTACCTTCTGAGCTGTTCACGATGATGAACAACGATCCAGATATTACTCATCTTCAATCCTCAGCTTTCATAAAGGTGCAAAATGTAAGATCACCTCCGTTCAGCCCTACCGCTCTTTCTAGTTCGAAATCTCAATCGACTTTAGGAGTTATATTAACTTCCACTATTGGAGGTGTGGTGTTTCTGCTCGGGGCTCGGGACAAGCGATTCTCATAAGTTTGATTTTAGATGAGCGGCAAGCGATTTTGGGAGGTATAGATTCCGGAGGTGCGATAATTGAAGGTCTAATGGCAGATTTAGGAGGTTTGATGGCAGATATAGAGGTGCGATAATCGATTCCGACAAACTGGAGTATTAAGGTGATCGTCAATTTAGGGGGCGTTCCTTAGGAGGATCGTCAATTTAGGGGTTTATGATTCTCACAATTAGATGCAGAGCTTTTATCAAAGAAAACAAATTTGACCATCGTGCCCCTCAGGCAAAAAACTCACGGATTAAGATCTAACGGTTTGGAAAGGGGTCTACGGGTCTACACTTTTAAGGGGGTCTACAATGAACCTTACCCATATATATATATATATATATATATATATATATATATATATATATATATTGTAGCAAAATTGTGACATTTGTGAATGAAAAATTGTCGCTCAAAGAGTCGAAGGCTGTCAGAAAACAATCATTAAGAAGTAGGCCCGTAGCAACCCAGTTGAAACAATCACGGTCGTGTCACAAAATTTGGTCATTCAAGTATGTTAGCTAAAATCGGTTGTAAAATAGAAGTGGTCTTGGTTTCACTCGCAAAATTTGATAATTAACCGGCTTAGGTTTCAAAAAGTCTAGCGACTCAATTTATTACACGTTCGTATTTGGATGTAAATTTTTATTAGAGTTTGAAATCAAAATATTTAGATTGTGTAAATTATACTATACAGAGCTAAAGTGACTGCAAATGACTAGTTTACTGAACAGTTTAATAATCTGGCCTATTTATATATATTCCGGCCTATTTATATATATTCCGATAGAAAAAACAATATAGTCAGTTGTATATTTAATTGTGAAAACTGGAAAGTAGGTTGACGATCTTATAATATATATACACCTAATTTGAATATGAATTTGAATTATTATAATATACAACGAATAATTTTTATTATCATCATATACAATTAAAAGTATCAGAAATAACCTCCTTTATATACAATTAACTGAAGCACGCTACACGTTAACACGTACGTTCGTTGAAATTAAGGTAAACACAGCCGCAATTAAATAAAACGAAAAGTTGAAATTAAGATCGAACTTCCCCGAAATTAACACCACCTTAATAACGTAATGCATGCCAAATCAACTATAAATTAACGATAATCATGCATTCACCTCTCTTAAGAGCAAAACAAAATTATTCAACAAATTCAAATGAAAATTATTCTTCGGATCATTCGTTTTCATAACTGCGATGGTTGTGCAGAAAAGGTTAGAAAAGCGGTACGTAGAATTGGTGTTGAGCTGGCGAAACTCGATCGCGAAAGTGGGACTGTCACGATCATGACCGCTGAATCCCCTGAAGTAATCAGGCTCGCTCTCGAGCGCAAACTCAAGAAACCAATTGTGGTCGTGTCAGAAAACCTCGTCCCTGGAAACCAAAACTCTAATTTTGGTGTACCACATCTGGTAAATCGAGCTTTAGATCTTCAAGATTTTGGTCAAATTATGCTTAGGCTGGTCGAGGTCTTGGATGGTGCGGAGATCACAATCAGGTTCAACTTAAACCACAGAGAAAACCCACCGGTTGTTAGGCCGGAACGTGGTGGGGTTCGAATCATAGATGCTGCTGATGATGAACAATATGCAACTCCACGGCCACCGCCACGATCACCACCATGGGCAGCCACAGAACCGTCGGCACCTCGGATGCCGACGCCAGAACAAGCGTTTTATGGGTATCCACCCGATTATTATGGAATCTATACAACTCGTAACAATAACCGTGATCATCCAAAGGAGTGAGCGATGCACCATCATATGAGAGTGTATATTTTGTGGCTTTTGAAGCCCTAAATGTAATTTATTTGCTTACGTTGTTGGTACGTAGTTTTGATCCTGTGTGCTTGGAATTGATGAGTTAATCCTAGAATAAGGTGTGAATGTGTGATGTGTATTTTCTTTAAGGGTGATTTTGTATTCCCGTTTGAAGTTGTTAATAAAGAAAAAGCCGTCGTGTGTTTGCATTGTGATTGTTGTAGAAATTATAATATATATAGGGTCAGGGAGGTTGGTTTAATTGGTCAGGTGTAACCTGCTCAAAGTTGACAAACATAAACTATAATACATGAACGGTTATGATGGAGGAAATTCTTGATGCCGAAGACTTGTGGGTCGAAATAGACGAAGAAAACTACGGGTATATCGATACCAAGGGCATCTGGTATACCTTGTTGTTGAGGGTGGTGTTATCATGCTACATAGCAGCTAACTGGATAACACCTCTTGATAACACCAAGTGTGGTATACATGGTGTGGTATGATGTGAGTTGTTTTTTATTAGTTTAAACAAAATAAAAAAAATTACATGGCATTTGTTGATTGGAAGAAACCCACACCAACACCCCCAAAACGCTGTTGACTTCTTCACATGAATCCAAAACACCAACGTAAAACGCATACGGAGCCGGGGTTCCACCCCCCCAACCCCCCCCCCCCCTCCTCTCACGCGGTATACCACATGCTCTAATTAAAAAAGGAAATGCCAGGAGCGGCTGACGAGCCAGGAAAGCTGGGAGGAGGGGGACATACTATAACTTGTAAATAAAAAAAGAAAAATGGTAAGAAAAAAATAAAATTCTTAAAATACCCATTTTTCCCGAAGAAATAATCCAACGTCCACTTGCCTTTTTTATTCCTCATAAGTTTATTTTCGTATGGTCGTTTTTTTAATGTAGAGTATGATCGTCTGAACCTAAACTATGATCGTCTGATCGTAGAGTATGATCGGATTAACCTAGGATATAGTCGATTGAGCATAAAGTATGATCGTCCGAATCTAGATTTTCAAATTTAAATATTAATTATAATTTTTTTACTACTTCCTATGGTCGATTTGAACATCGGATAATTATCCTATGTTCTTGATTTTTATTTTTTAATAATACACCTTTTTGTTTAATTTTTGAGTAAATTATAAATTTTGTTCTTTAGGTTTGTATATTTTGCAAGTTTTATCTATTAGCTTCACTAATAACACTATGTGTCCTTTAAATTCAAAAAGTTTCACTCAGTTTTCTTTAGCCTAATTGACCATTAGTTTTGTCAGTTAAGTCACCTCACGTACAGGTTAAATGAGGGCAAAATGGTCTTTTCAAGTTTATTTTTATTTTTTTAGAGTGAATTATAATTTCTGTCCTTTAGATTTGCACGTTTTGCAAGTTTTTTTTTAAACTTCACTAATAACACTAGATGTCATTTATATTGCACAAAGTTTCACTCAATGTTCTTCACCTTTAATTTGTTTATTTTGAACCTAGTAATCCTCTTCTCCAAACACTGAGTATTCTTCAACTATTCGTTTCCATCAATAATTAAGCATCCATTCGTTTTTAGCCATCCTTTTGTATGGATACTTACCTGTGCGGCAAAGGGTTTCTGATGTCGGAAATGAAGGGTGTACGAACCTGAAATTTAGATGTCAAAATCTGGTTTTGAAAATGTCGACGAAGGGGGGTTCTGATTGCCGACTTAGGGTTATGATTTGACAACAATTTTGGATGTCTTTTTGATTTTGAGGTAGAGGGTTTGGGTTAGGGCTCTCAAACGAGGGATCAATGAACAACAGTTTGATTTCAAGGCCTTTGTTCAACCCGATTCTTGGCGTTTCCGGTGAAGGTATGATTCTAATATCCCTCGTTCTACAAATTTTTAGATTTGATTTTCTAATTTTATGGCCTTCAATTTAATTTTATAGGTTTGATTTTGAATTGTTGATTTCAATGGTTTGATTTTGATGTCCTTCGTTTTGCAATTAGAGTATCTGGTTTTTATGGCCTTCAATATTTCTTTAAGTTTGGTTTCTTTTCGATCTCAACAAAACCCGATGAACAACGAGCTCCGATCCAAAGTTGAATCATATTCAAAAGAACTGGATTTGGCGATGAAATTTTGAAATTCTAACTCATAACATACCAATTACAAAGATGGATATGCTTTCTATCGAGTAGAGAAATATGATGGAGTCGGGTGAGAATTGGTGGATCCGTCGAGATCTAGCTCAAGCATCGGGAGAGAGTGTGTCGTCCAGTATGGAGATCAGATCTGAAATTACTTGAAAAATAACTGAGATCAGGTCTGGTGTAGAGATCTGGTGTTACTGAAATCAGATCTGGTGTAAAGATCCAGTGTGAAACTTTTCACAATATAAAGGACATCCAGTGTTATTAGTTAAGTTTAAGGACAAAATTTGCAAAACGTGCAAACCTAAAGGACAAAAATTGTAATTCACTCTAAAAATATATATATAATTGAAAAGATTAGTTTTCCCTCACGTGACCTGCACATGAGGTGACTTAATGGAGAAAACTGGCAATAATTAGGCTAAAAGACACTGAGTGAAACTTTTTAAAATTTAGAGGACACCCGATGTTATTCGTGAAGGTACATGACAAAACCTGCAAAACATGGACAAACTTTATAAATTACTCTTAATTTTAGATAAAATTTGTATAATTTTATAAAATATAACGTTTTATAAAATTCTGATTATATCTTTGCGACATACTCATTTTATCTACATGCTGACATAATTTTTTTTCAAAACCGAGTCAAGAAAAATTTATATCAAACATTTCAATACATATTTGAACGGGCTCGGTTTAAAAAAAATTATGTCGGTATGTAGATAAAAGTGAGCACGTCACAACAGTATAATCGAAATTTTAAATAATATTGTGTTTTTAAAGTTATAAATAAAAAATAAATTTTAGTTAAAACTAATTAAAAATGTATGATATCTAAAATTGAAATTCACAATTAAGTTCAAACCGCACTCAAAGGTAGGGCATTTCCCATTTTTATAGGAACTTCTGTACCAGAAACAATGGTATCTCCAATTATAGCCCCCTGGGATGTAAAATATATCTCTTCTCACCAAATTGATATTTGATATTTTTTTTGTTACATGTCATTTTTTATTGGTTAAAAGTAAAAGTTTGATTTACTTTCAAGTATGGTTGAAATATTATAGTTTTTGTTCGATTTTGCTCATACTTGAATGGATAATTAGAGAAAAAAAAGTCAAATGGACATATTGGGAAAAAATATAGTAAATGGACCTTTCAAGAATTTTCCCCACTCCTTAGTCCGACATAGGTTGTCTGGGCCAAATGAATGAAATAAAAAAAAAACTAGAGAACATAAGCACACACACGACAGAAAAACTGGTTATTAGCGAAGGCACCTTTAGCAGCAACAGTTAACAACGCCGTTATTGATATGCGATCCATATGCGCCTGCTGTAATTAAATCTGACCGACCAATACATTTTGTAAATTATCATGTTATGAAACCCGACCCTTTTTGAAATTTCGCGACTTCCCGATTTTTGTATTGTTGTGTATCAGGAGAGGTTTTGGGTATTTATACCCTACATTAAAGTTATTTAATGATTCATAATCATTTTTCAAAATAGAATAATTAATTATAAACTTTGGATCCAAATCGGGTTCCCAAATCGATAGTTAAAGCAATTCGCGGTTTTTACGCGATTTGTCGTTAATTGGAAGGGTGCGTTTTTGTGTATCGTATGTTAAAATTTAAATAATTTTGAGTCTATTAGTACTAAATCACATCACAAGTCATCATGCACAAGTGGAGTGTTAAAATGTTGGTGATTAACCTAATGGTGATATGTACGTAAATTGGCCCGAAAACGCATTTTGTTGCTAATAAATTCAATATTTTGCTTGATATATTTGATTTTATATACTTGAATGTGTTTCATATGTTTGGGAATGCAAAATGATTAAAATCAGTGAAAATAGGACTCGAAAACGATAAAAATCAAAGAAACTAGAGCGAAATCGGTTAAACCAACCAAAAACGCATTATGTGAATTATTTTAACAACCTTAATTGGTTATGTAACATCTTTATACTCATTTTGATTGGATTAAATGTGATGAATATGATGGTAATAATAAAATAGAGAAAATAGGAAAAAGCGGGGCTCAAATCGGGTCAAGAACGACAAATCTAGAGCGAAAACGATGCGCCACTACCGTAAGGCGTCGCCACTGCCGCCCGTCGCCGCCGCTACTGTGTGCTCCGATCACTGCCTTGGTCGACTGCTCCGGTCGCAGACCGCTACCCAGCCAGACTCCACCTACCATTGTGTACAGATATGTGTGTGGACCAGTTCGATGTTGTCCCGAGATTTTGATATTCATGTGTTCTTGGTTATCGTGTTGGGAACAGGTTCGAGTTGTTTAAGTGTTGGACATGAGATCAAGGGTTTCTAGCGGATCCTTTTTTCCCATTCAGAGTGTCATATCTCGGTATCGTCAAGGTCGATCTCTAAACACCATATGGTTGTGTTTTATATATTTATCTGAATTGTCGGTAACTGGATCACTGGTGTGGAATACCTAACTCGTTTATTAAAAGTTTTGAACTTTATCGCTTCCGCATTTGATTATTTAATATAATCGTTTTCTGATAAATAAACAAATATAAAATAAGATTTTATATTAATTCGACAAAAAATAAATTTTGTCCTAAACGAGGCCCAGATTTCCAACATTACCAACGAATACGGGAATATTGGACAATTGGTCAAAGCAACATTGATGTTCACTGAATAGCTTTGGAAGAATCTTAACGGGGGCGAGGCCCATTCCCAAGGATTTGGGAACTTCTTCATAAAAGTCTCAAGTGGGAAGAGACCGTTGGTATGACAAAGAGGACTAAACGACCAACAAAAAAGTCCATAGCGTCATCTTCGAAAGATCCCTAGAGTCAATATTTCGATGCATGGACATTTAACTTGAACATATCCGAGGGGGAGTTTGAAGACGAAGAAACCCCAGTGGCTCAGGAGCTGCCACGACCCCCCCCCCCCCCTGGTAAGAGAAGTGCGGAAAATGGGTTAAAGGCAAACGGTCAGTGTCGTCATTGACCAATTCCGAATTCAACGAACAGTTTGCGGAGATGAACGCTAGACTTGAAGATTTAACCGACGTTGGAAAAAAATATTGAGTTAGAGGAACAATTATGAGCGGATCTGTAACACCCCAAAATTCACAGATACATTATATGTATAGTAAATACGTGTTTATATTATAAATACGTGAGCTTAATTGATAAATGTGATAGACTATGCATTATATGAGTTGCATGTGCTAGAAATACGTGTTTAAATGGCCAACATGATGAAATATGCATAAACGGATGTCTTAAACGTTAACAAAAGTAAAGTATGAGATACATATGTGTTTATATGAATAACATAATGATACATGAATCATTTACATGTGTTATTAGTTAACGAAAAAGTAGAAGGACTAAAAGTGCAATTATTGTAAAGTTATAAAGGTATACGGATATTATACGTATCTATAATTATTATAAGTATCCCGAGACTTAGGATATGGTAAAAATATATCCTAATATGATTTATAAGGTGAAATGATAAGTATTGTAAAGTTTGAGGGGCTAATATGTAATTTAGCAATTAATAAAGAAAATATATATAAATGTATATATATGTTATCGTACGAATCCCGAGCCTTAGAAACCTTATAAATTGTTAGAAATATGTCCCCTAAGGTTTTGGTACATAAAATGATAAAAGGATAGAAGTTCAGGGGGTTAGAATGCACAAAATAGAAAGATAAGGGCCTAAAATGTAAAAAAGTGAAACCTGGCCGGAAAACCAGTGGCTCGCGTATCGCGAGCCACACCCAGTAGTCCTGCACGATACGCGAGGATGGTCCAGATCAGCAGAAATCCACCAGGTCCGTTTTTGGCCACGTTAACACACTTGCAGCTCACGATTCTCTTCATACGCGTCAAATTGGAAAGCCTCGTCACTTGGGGACGTGTTAGGAGGTTAAGGCGCCTCAAATAGTATAAATAGGGCCTTCGATTTCACTTTAAAACTCGCAAATTCACTGAAATATAACCCAAAAACCCTAAAACGAGCCAGAAACTTCGTCGGAGCAATTCGAGCAACCGGAGAAGAATTAGAAGCCGAATTTCTGCAGTCACCCCTTATTTGGTATGCTTAACTATAACCTCTTTTAGTTTTGGCTAATTCGATTTCTAAATATGCTTTCTAAAAATGATGTAAAATTAGGGTTCTTGATATTATTCTGCTCAAATCGGGTGATCGGGTGGGAATTAGGGTCTGAATTTTTGTAGGTAATCCTAATTTAATGTGTTTTAAGAAAGCCCTAAGTTTATTTCACAATTGGAAAAGGTTTGGTAAAGGTTTTGTTAACGGGTCAAAATTAGGGTTTTCGTAACGTTGTTCTGCCCAAATTGAGCAAACGGTTTTCAATTAAGCTTAGATATTTTAAAGTATATTTTAAAATGTTATAATAAATGATACCCTAAGTTTGTTTGGAAAGAAAATGAGTTTTGATAATGAAACGAGAAAAATGTGAAATTAGGGTTTTGAATTATGATTATTTAATATAAAATAATCTGGAGGGTATGGGTACTTGAATTTTGGTATGGAACTATGTTTATATATATAATAAGTATATATGGGGTTAAAATGGATAAATGATAAAGTATATAAAAGATCTTGAGTTAATCGGATATTTAGAAGTTCGTGCGGACCGGAAGGGTAGACACCTGTACACTGGGGTTTCTGGCAATAGCGGGGGTGTCGCCATCCCATCTGTGCAATGGCATCCCAACACTGGGCGATCCCGGAGTGAGTGTCTGCTTATAGGAATGCGCGTCTTCATAATTATCAATAAAAAGAAGATAATATACCTATAGGGGTATTTTGGTCATTTTGACCTTAATAGAAGTAAACCTTAATAATTAGATATTATTAAGATAATGTAAGAGATAAATAAACATAGGATATGTTTATAATGTTAAACCTTGCGTTAATGCCATACGATACACGAATTAGGTTAACCGAAGGATTCTGTAGGAGGTTTTGTCCGAGTTTAACGAGTAAAGAGATAAGGTGAGTTCTGCGAGCCCACTTTTAAATGTTTTAAAAGCTTTAATGTTTTCGGGCTGATATACATACAATGTTCAACTGTTTACTTAAAAAGTATTTGAAATGCTTTTATCTGAAAGTTTGATTATCTTAACTGATGAATTGATGAACTGTTTAAAGTGATACGTGTTAAGTTATGAAAATGCTTATGAATCATTATACGTGTTAGTATTGTATATGAAATGATGATGATAGAATAATGCATATGAAATGATTGTTAGAGTGATGTGCTATATTTGCTTTGAAGCTAGGTATCCAAATGATAAGGGTTTGTTAATAAACGCACAAGTGAGAATGTATGATTATATGAGAACAGGTGGTGCATTTGCTATATTATTATGTGGTGGATACGCCGCTGGTACATCCTGTATACAAGCATGGTAGTATAGTTACCCGGTATATTGAAAGTGTGGAGGATACGCCGCTGGTACATCCTGTATACATACACCTAGGTAAATTGGGGGATGTTCACTTGTTGCAGTATATGAGTACATTATCATGTTTATTAGCACACGTGAGTCACCTGGATATCTAATTAGGGGCGGGTAGTAGTACTGTGGTGGTTAAGGAGATGTTCGATAGAATGGAACGTCTAAAAAGGGTCAAGGTTACGTGAACGGTTGTCGTTGCTGAATGGTTGGGGGCTTCCAGATGAAGTTACCTGAGCAGTCTTCGAGACCGGGAAGGTATAGAAGAAGTAGAACGGTTGTCGTTGCTGAATGGTTGGGGGCTTCCAGATGAAGTCACCTGAGCAGTCTTCGAGACCGGGAAGGTATAGAAGAAATGGAGCGGTTGTCGGTACTGAGGTTGGGGGCTTCCGATAAAGTCACCCGAGCAGTATTCGAGACTAGAAGGTATAGAGATGTATGGAATTCAGGTCGTAGGAGTTAAAGGTAGATGCTTTCTAGAGAGACGTGTATGATTATGATGTTATGTTATGTATGACTTGTTATGTGTTATACTTGATAAATGTTGTAAAAAGGGATTTTGCAGGTTCAAAGGTTTTAACCTCACGAACGAGGTAATGTTTTTAAAATGTAGAACTCACCAGCGTAAGCTGACCTTTCCCCAAAACCATATGTATGTCAGGTTTAGGAGAGACGTCTGGGAGCAAGGGCGGAGCCCTCGTGATAAGAGACTGATCAGGCAAGCTATTAGAGAAGCGGTTGGAAGTGCTGGCTAGTTGTAGATAAATAAAGACGAATATAGTTAGTCGCTATATAGATAGATTGTAAATTATCTCAGTTACTTTACGTACTTGGCTTATATTATAAATAAAAGTTTTAAATTTTCCGCTGCTTATCTCTGTTGTGCCACGTGTTCATGAGTAAATCCGATGAGTGACCCCTCCTGGTGCCAAGTCTGGGAGTGGGCGTCACAGGATCGTATGGAACAACTTGGACTTTTTATAGATCGCCAAATGCAAAAAGATGTTGAGACCTTGTCCAACCCGATTGACAGTCTAACTGGAGCGACACGTGTCCTAGCCGAAAGAATTAATAAAGGATTCGCCAAATATATGAGGTATAGTTTTTATTTATTTATTTATTTATTATTTTTTATGTATCGTTAACATTTTTTAATTATTTACATAATTTTTATTTAGGGGCATTTGCATATCTCTCCCTCTAAACTTGAAAAATTGTATATATTTCTAAATCATGTTGTACATTATGCATTAGAAACTTATGTTTTGAAGAAATATGCAATTTTATTTCAAAGTAAGGGATATGCAACTCCCCTTTTATTTTATTTATAATGAAATTATATATCTTATACTTTTTATTTAATTTAGAAGAATATAATAATTAGATAATAATGAATTGTTTTACGACTGCACATGATCTTTATTTTTTGGAATGGCACAACATTAAAACAAGCAGAGCATCTCCAGCAAGAAGCTAAGGGCTGCTAATGCTACAAACAAAGGGAATGAGAGAACATTACATATTAAAGGCAGACCAAACTTTCCAGTTTATTCCCACTCATTTACATCTATTCGAAAACCACAAGAAACTCCAAGCTTTAATTTCTTTGATCACTTTGGTCGGAGACGGAGGAATCCCTTTGAAGATGGCATTGTTACGTTCGATCTATAAACACCAACAAGCTGTGAATATAATCGTCATGATCGCTTTGTCTCTCCACGAACTCGAACTATTCCCAAACTTGGTGAAAATATCCTCCGTGGAAAAGAGGATTAACGAAGGCAGTTTGCACCATTGCCCCACCACCGTCCAAACGCAGTCAGTGAACGTGCATCCCGTGAAGAAATGCTCCACTGATTCATCTCAGAAGGTACACGACAAATTAGAGATCGGAATGTTCCGACGATAGATTGCCACCTTCGTCGGCACCTTACCCAACATAACCCGCCACGCAAAAAGGTTAACTTTCCCTGAAACCCAAGGATAACGTTTAAAAACCCAAGCCTGGTCCGAGTGGTTGTTGTTTAGAATCAAGTTTCTTAGCCCCTTGACGGTGAAACTCCCGTCAGAAGAACACACCCACTGCTACCTCCCGTTAGCTTCAGAGAAGAGGTTATGAAGAAAGATGTTTTTATCCTCCAAATCCAATTTGCATTTGTAAATTGTCTTCCAAACTCCCGCAATTGAAGGACCCCTCGAGATATTTAAGTTGCATGTCCTATTACCATGGATGCTCATAACCACCCTTCTCCAAAGTTTTGAAGGTTCCATAAGATACCTCGCAAACCATTTAGCAAGTAAGGTCGAATTGGCGACACCAAGAGGAATAATACCCAACCCACCATCCTTGACGGGGCGAAAAACCCTATCACGTGCCACCCAATGGATTTTCTGAGAAGACCCTGTTGGATATTGGATGTCTAGACCCGACAACACCAAGAACCCGACCCGGTTTGACCCGTAAAGAGTTACACTAAGGGAAACGAGATTAAAATCCGCTTAAATTGGTTAACCAGTATATCACGGAATTAGTAATTTATTTTATGTTTATTCTTGGATAATAAACATTTAATTAATTGCGAACAATTATCCTTGCGATAATAAACGGAGTATAACGTTTTCGATTTATCGATTAAACGTGTACGGTGAAACTAATAAATCAAATAAATTGTTATTTGAATTTATAAGTTCTCGGGTTTACGACTTTTTATATTAATAAACCAGTTTTATGAATTAATTTGTAAACTATGGCGGTTCATTTTGATGTAAGAGATTGACGAGGGGCCTAGACGAAATTTGGTTGCCTATAAATAAGCAACTAGGGATTAGGGTTTAACACCCCAATCACTGCGCCACTCTTGTCGCCGCGCCTCCCCTCCCTCTCGCCGATCTCTCTCTCTCGTCGGCTCCCTTCCACGACGAAGCCTTTGCCGCCGGAGATTTATTCGTCGCTCCTTCTGACGACCATCGATAATCACCACTATCGCGACTCACCTTCATCTGAGACCACCGCCGGTGCCGCCTCTGTGAGAACCGCCGTCGCCGCTGTGCGACTTGAGTCGTCGTCGCCGCCCTCCCTCCTCCTTGGAGCCGACGCCGCCACCATCCTAGGTCGCCGTCGCAACTCAGTTTTCTCCCTTAGATCACGACACCATAACCTTTCTTGTACGTCGTCTTTTTCACGTCGTCAACAAAGCGAGCTTTGTCGTGATAATCGTTTTTTTCTCTCCGGCTAGAAACCCTAGCCGCCATCACCGTCGCAACTTGTTGGTGCTCGCTTGTCGCCACCGTAAACTGAATCGTTGCAATATTCAACGAATCGGTTCTAGACAAGTTTTGCAATTTGCGAAACGATTTGATCTGAACGTCGGATCGGTTATTCTGTGAAAACCTAGCGTCGTCACGTTGTTCCTCGGTGTCTCTAGCGTTTGTTAGATCACCGCGAATGTATATTTAAACTCCGTTTTAGTTTACATGTTTATTTCGATTAATGTAATCGTCATCCTTTTCGCGTTAAATGTTTTACCGTGAATGGTGTTTGCGTGATTAATAATTTTGGTGATCGTGATCCTGTTGACACGATTTCGACATCAACGGTTTACGCGTCTGAAATTAGTAAATTTATTAATTCCGCTACGTAAACGGATTACCGGTTTAATCCGTTTTAACTCTTAATTTACTAAACCCGGCCGGTAATGTTTTAATTAACGGATAAGTTTTTATTTAACGTCACCGGACACCCGTATACCACTGTCCGAAACCCAACAGACCCATCACCTCCGCCCCCCAAAAAAAGAAGTTGAAGTGTTGAACCGAATGTTTTTTTAAGGGACTCGATAACCTTTTTTGGGGCACAGTAAATAGCAAAATAGTAAGTTGGAAGACTGCATATGATCTGGCGATAAATAGAGAGAATATTGCCAACAGGCAATCTCATTTACTTTTTAATAATATAATAGAATTAAAATATATACACAAGAGATAGATAAATCAATTCAAGATTTTAGACGTTGTTAATTGAAGCACGCGACGCGTTCAATTCGTAGAGAAGAAAGCACGAGCAAAATGAAGGAAAAGATGACATAAATTCCCCGAAATATACAAAATACCGTTTTTCAACTGTTACGTAATGCATAGGCCAATCAACCACGACACTTCCTATATAAATAAACGATTCTCATTAATTACTTTCATTAACAGTAAATCGAAATCTATATTAACTATTTCAAATGACAATTATTTTGCAGATCATTGGTTTTCATAACTGCTATGGTTGTTCACAAAAGGTCAGAAAAGCCGCACGTAGAATTGGTGTTGAGCTGGTGGAACTCGATCGCGAAACCGGGACTGTCACGATCGAAACCGCTGAGCCCCCTGAAGTAATCAGGTACGCTCTGGAGCGCGAACTCAAGAAATCGGTTGTCATTATGTCACGAGACCTCGTCCCTGAAAACCGAAACACTAATTATTCGGCCGTACCACATCGAGTACCTCCGAATGGAGCTTTAGATCTTCATGAATTAGGTGAAGTTATGTTTCGGCTGGCCCAGGTCTGGGATGGAGTGGAGATCACAAATTCAAATACATTCAGGATCAACCCACCGGTTGTTAGGCTGGACCGTGGGGGTGGTGTTAGAATCAGAGATGCTGATGATGAGTATGCACCTCCACGGCCACCGCCACGATCTCCGCCGTGGGCAGCCACGGAGCCGTCGGCGCCACTGATGTCCACGGAAGAACAAGCGGTTATTGGGTATCCAGCGGATTATTATGGAATCTCTACTGCTCGTAACCATGATAATCCAAATGGGTGTTGCACCATCATATGAGGATGTATATATGTGCATTTTGAAGTCTTTTTACATTTATTTGATCAAATTTTTTTTTGGTTATTTTGATCTTGTATTCTTGGAATTTGTGGTAGTTTTGTTTGTGTTTTCAGGTGTTGTAAAAAAAATAATAAATCTGAAAATAGATTTTTTAAACGTAAACTCATTGCTCCTACTTTTATTGAGTTAATTGTAAATTTGATTCATGTAGTTCGGGTAAAATTGTAGAATTCTTTAAAATAGAACTATTAGAAACAGGGCCTTTCTTGACGAGCGAACGATGACGCGCGGTGATTTATGACGCGCAAAAATGCATGTCATAAAAAACCTGTCAAGAAATGTAAAATCCCAACGGTAGATGACGCGTATTTTTACTCGTCATAAAATATCTGTCATAAATTAGAAAAAAAAAACACGGAGTACATATAAAAACTACGCGTCATCTTTTAACCGTCATCTTTTATTTTTCATTTTCCGCCTATAATTTGCCCTAAAATTTCATTAAGAGCCAAAATTTCATTCGGTCTCCATTACTCACCTCCGGTCTCCATTACCCCATCTTCATCATAATCACCTCACCATCGGACCTCAAATCATGAACTTAACGAGATCTAAATCCAAGTCTTTCAGTTCCGCTGAACCTCTCTTTCGTTTCCTTCATTTCTGGAAACCCTAGGGTTTTTGCTATCGCCGACCGCCTATCATTCGCACCAAAATTTATCCCATTTTTTAGAAATTTATAAACTCAAACACGCCAATTACTTCTTAGATTTTCATATCTTATCTTTTGAGGTTAGATCCGACAGAATATGGAGTTTGGGGGACGTAAGCGAGGCAAGCAAGACGGGACTTAAAAAGGAGCTCCTAAGATACCTAGAGACGGTTAGCATTCTATTCTCATTACCTCGTTAATTAATTCTGTTACTTGTTTTCATATGCTAAGATCTGTTTGTGTTTGTTGATATTGGCCGCTAATTTATCGTCTAGAGATCTTATTCCATGGCGTCTTCTCTGTTCTAGGGTTAGTTGTTTTAGGGTTAGTTGTTTCAGCGGCAGACTTCTCTGTTCTAAAACCTGAACACAAATGAATGATGGTTAGATGATTTATTGTGTCTACTGTAATTGAAGTAATCAAATCAGTAGTAAAAAAAGATCTTTTGTTAATATTCGGTAAATTTAGAGCTGGAAATGAGGCCATAATTGTTACATTTAATTAATTATATTGTAATATTGTAATTGTTAATATATGGTTATCAAGTCTAATAATGTGGTGATAACTAATATTTGATGTGAGTTTTGGATGTTAAAAGCTTATGGCAGAAGAGCAATCAAATACGAAACTGAAACAAAGTATAATAATTTTCTGCAACAGAAATGGAGTCCTTTACATCTGGTGTAGGAAGCAAATCAAAGCCGTGCAAGAAGTTTTTCAGGTTATAATTTTAACTTATACAAGATAAATACCATTTAATCGTATATATAAAGTTCTAATGTAAATCTTGTATAACATCAAAATACACTATCTGGTCTCGGATCTCGGCTCGAACCCACATCTCCGGTCTCCGGCTCTAGGCTCTGGTCCACATCTCCGGTCTTCGGCTCTCGGCTCAGAACCTACATCTCCGGTAATATTCTCTCCAACCTATCTTCTTCGTGTTCCTTGTTCACATTAGGAGATTAATTTCATAAAGATTTCGATAAGTTTTACTTGGAATTGGACATGAATGGAATTTGAACAAACTAAAATAGTGATTTCATAATAAAATAAAGTATTCAATATAGTGATTCTGTTTGTGATATGTGATTTTGTTTGTGATATGTGTTCAGAACATTCTTTGGGTAATTTTAACAACTGTGCAGCACCTAACCTCGTAACTGTATATACCTCATATTAGTTAGTCCCTATATCATAAAACATGCATTGCAATGTAAAGTATATGGTTATGCTGCTGCTGGTAGTTATAATGCTTGTTTCAATTCAACCAACACCCATCAAGACCCATAAAATAACTAGTAGTTAACTATGAAGTCAAACCAATCTCAAACTGTATATACCCTTTGCTTTATTGTTGTGGGTATGCTACAGGCCCCACCCATGTTTTGGTTGTAAGAGAATTGGATGAAAATGCAGGGCCTCAAAATATGTACTAACTTTGCCTTCTACGTAAGTTTATTCGCTCTGATCATATTTTGTTTGTTTAGTGTGTTATTTATTTATAGTTATATTTTTTTGGTTAAAAATCATATTTCTTTGGTTATGAATGTTGTGTCAACTGTTACTAAAGGTTTTTATAAACCATGAGACTAATTCCTACAATAATTCAATTTCATCAGACACAAAAGCGAAACATTATGTACAAAGACAACAACCGTAGTTTGGTTAGTTTTGAGACATGTAAAACATATTCCAAAGAAAAAAGACAGTAGTAGATCATTAGGGAAATAAAAGCACATTCGATTAAATGAGGTGCTTTCGACCACCAGAAATCTTCAGCTTAACAGAAGGTAAATGTTTATAGAAAAAAACAAAGGCGTTGTATACTGCGGCTGAGATATTAAAGCTAAAAATTTATTTGGCTAAACTTCTGAGCCAAGGCTTAAACTTGTGGTGATATTTTTGTTTTATTTTTGTGCAGATTTTGGGGTGGCAAAAATATCCTGAAGGAAGTGGGTTTGTCGTTATGCATATCTGGTCTGGACAGTTGCATGATCTGTTGTTTCTGTTGTATGATACAGGGCTTCCATCTGAAAACGGGTTGTTTGTGTTTAATGGTGATTATGTTTATAGAGGAGCTTGGGGCCTTGAGACATTTCTTCTCCTACTGGCTTGGAAAGTAACTAATTCTCTAGTGGATCTCAATTTTGTACTTAATAACAAATCTTTTGATTTACATGAATAGTGTTCTTGATATTCAAATAGCAAACTATATAATCACAACCAATATATCTAATCTCTTATGTATGCAGGGCTACGCAATCTAAGTTGTTGCAATTGGTCAAAGAGACATAAGATGCACAGAGATCCGAATGAAAACCCTCACGTGTTACCGAATAGGAGGTTATGTTTGCACACCTGTTGACTCATTCAGAAATGTAATCAACCACCCAATTCACTTGCAGATTGGTACTGCAGCCACCATAACCCAATGCTACAGCTCACTATCTCAAATTCAAGGTAACTTTAAACAATTACACTCATAATTATAATTTAGCTAAACATACTTTCATTCATACAGGGACGAAGAGTAACAATTGAATTATGGCAAGAGATTAATAAGTCAGTAGAAAAAGTTAATAGGCAGGAGCTGGACAACATTCATGATTCCACCCTCATTGCTCTAAGTTCCTTGAAAAAGGTATAAAAATTTACCAAAACAAAAACCACATACAATTAACATTCTAAAATAAATATAATACATGCAAGTCATCTACAAATGAATTCAACTTCAGCAACATATCTCTATATCAATCCATATCCCCAATCATGGATTCACTCATAGACAGGTACCCCTACCATATACACACAAACTACTATATACTCTATGGCCCCAAGTAATATTTACAGAAAATATAGGCTCAATAAGAGAGAACTAGAACTGCAAAGTAGGAATGAAGGCAACATATTGGCTATAAGCAGTAACAAGGTGACAATCTCAGAGCTTCAACTCTTGAGAGCAGAACCCACCTATGTAGCATACACCGACATAACATCTGAAATAAACAGTCAAGAAAATTGACTAAGAAGTCAACCTTTCTCAGATTCTTTGTCAACCTGTCACCATTCAGATTCAACCACTTAATCTTCCTAAAAATTATCCTAGCAGTCCGGTATCCTTCTTTTATGTATTTCTGCCGCATACAAATCATATACCAACTAACCTTTAAACTGGATATTTTTGCAATTAGTACCCATGCCCCCTCCTTTGCATAGTATAGCATAGTTTAGCCCCTCCTTATTCATGTAGGAATAAAACAGTTTGTTGATTTAGAGTTTTAGGTGTTTTTTTTTGCAACAGAACATCTAAGGTATGTTATTTTTTGCAAATATTTGCAGAACATCTAAGGCATGCCCATTTATTAATGCCTTTGTGCTGATCTCCAATGGTTTAAAAGCTTCGGTTCCAAGAAATTAGTTTAGCCCCTGCTTCACTATACTTTTTCAGGTTTCTTTTATTTACGTATGCATAGAATCACTAGATAACAACTTCAAATTATCCAAAGCGTCAAGAAAGCCCTTTTTGTAGTAGTGTTTGCTCACCGCTTAGGTTTGTTTTTCTGTTTTTGGTGCTCAGTATCGTTGTTACTGTTAGTTTCTTTGTTAGATACTCAGATTACTCTGTTTTAATGAATTTGAACTCACATTTTATTAAAATATTGTTTTAAAATCTCTCAATTGTGTTGCTTTGTTTGCTGATCTTTTTCTAATAGTATTATTGAATTGGCATTTTTATCTTGATGTTGTGACAGTGTTCACAGCATGCAAACTAGCAGATTATGTTTAGATGGGCTTGATAATGCAAGTATGGAGATGGAAGAAGCTAAGGTTACATGTAGTTAGTGCAATGTAAACTAATGTTACATTTGTAATGTTTGCTCTATATATGAAATGTATTATTTTGCTACAAGTGTATTGTATTTTGATTAGGAGGTTGATTGTCATTAATGTGGAAATTAGTGAATCTACAAAAATATTTTTTTTAAATTGTGTTTTAATTCATGACGCGCATTTATGCGTGTCATAAGCGACACGCTTTTAATGACACGCTTTGCGCGTCATAAAATGCGCGTCATTGTTCGCGCGTCAAGAAGCAGATGACGCGCATTTTGCGCGTCAAGAGGATTCTTGACCCTACCTTCCTTGACGTTTTTTTTGCGCGTCATCTGGGCCCTTTCTTGACGCGCAAAAAGCATCAAGAAAGGCCATTTTTGTAGTAGTGTAAGTTGGTAATGCAGTATACCATCTTTTAAGTTGGATAATGACGATTAGGGCGACAGAGGCTAGGGCAACGACGGCGAACGAAGATGAAGAGTGGACGAGGGTTGAACGGAAGCGATCAAACATCAGACAAGAAGATAGACGCAGAAGATTCATTTGGCCTCCATCGGTGGTTTCGTACTTTGTATCAAATCTACCAGACGGATGCTCCATTCAGAAGCTGAAATACGGAATGCGAAAGATTCGGGAATGTTGTTGGTGTATCCATATCGTCTAGAAGAGGTAAATCCGGTGATTTGTTAAGTTTGATGATGTCAAGGATAAATGGGTCTTGGAGAAAGTATTGGGGAAGATAAAATCGAAGAATAGGGTGCTAAGCGTGAACCTGGAACGATTCAATCCTAACGGAGAACCGGTGAAAGGATCTATCCAGGTTACCAAACCAGTAGGAGGGGTGTGGAGGAGACTTGGTCCTTCAAACCATAAGTATGTTAGTAGTGAAAGGGGCATACCTTGGGTTGGATGTAGGATTAATATTGACATGGGTTAATTTTGACGAGTCAGTTACGGGTTGGATTATTAACTAGTATTTTAGTTTTATTGTTTAGTATTATTAAGTGGGTCTAGTTTTATGCATGTGATGAATAAAGAAGAATGGGTATAGATTTGATCGAAGTTGGTGGAAAAATACGTTGAGAGTGGAGAGAGTGGGTCAATGTGTACCATTTCTTTAGGAGAAAGTAGTGTTTTGATTGGTTAATTAGGAGTCTATGTGTGCTAGTGTATGACTATTTAATAGCCTTTTCTATTGAATAATAAAGTGCAGTTTTTTCTTTACCATCTTGTTCGTATTCTCTGCCATTCTCGTGAGCTTCATTTTTTCATTTATATTAGCAAGTTAAGAACTCAAAACAACACTTTCTTGTTTGTTTATAAATCAGTTGGCTTTGATATCCATCATTTGGTATCAGAGCCCTATGGCTCATACCTGGGATTAGCAAGATCGTAAGAAGGAAGCAAGCAGCAGAGAAATAGCACGCTCAATTGAAGGTGCAAGTGAGAAAAAAAATAGCACGTAGCAGCAGCAAGAAAGAACGCAAACATAGCAAGTGAAAACGCAACAGTAGCAAGAATCTAGCAGGAGCAAGTTAGCAAGAAATTGAAGCAAGAAGGAAAGAAATAGCAAAGATCAGCAGTAAGTACCAGGAAGCAAAGGAAGAAAGAAAGAAATCAGGAAAAGAAAGTGAAGAATGGCGATGGTACAAACAAAAGAAGCAGGTACGATGTCTTACCAAGTTCCAACTTTGACCGCAACCAACTATCCGGTATGGGCTATCAAAGTTAACTCCATCTTAGATGCACATGGCCTATTGGAGACGGTGGAACCAAGGACTCTTGGGGAAGAACCAAACGCCACGAAGTCAAAACAAGCTCTAGCATTCTTGTTTCAAGCAATACCAGAAGAGATGGTGTTGCAAATGTCGAGTCACACGGACCCGAAGAAAGTGTGGGATTGCTTAAAAATCCGCTACTTGGGTGTAGATAGCGTGAGGACGGCTCGAATTGCAATAATAAAAAGAGAACTTGAAGGTTTGAGGATGAAAGAAGGAGAGCTCGTTGATGATTGTGCTACTAAGTTGAGTGGATTGGTTTCAAAGTTGAGGAGTCTTGGACATGAAGTTGAGGAAGAAGAAATGGTGAGAAGGATACTTGATGCAATGCCAAAGTCGTTTCTTCAGATTGTAGCTTCGATCGAACAATGTTTTGAGTTGGATGTGATGCTTTTCGATGAAGCGGTTGGAAGGCTTAAAGCCTACGAATAAAGACTTAAAAGCCATGGTGAGAAAGAAGGAGAACAAGGGCAACTTCTGTTCGTTAGTGAACAAAAGAATGGTGAAAATGATAGATTCTATGGAAGAGGAAGGGGTCGTGGAAGAAGCTTTGAAAGAGGTGGAAGAGGTCATGGAAGAGGCATGGGTCAAGGTGATAAAAGTAAGTTTAGATGCCATGAGTGTGGAGCATTTGGACACTTTGTGAATGAGTGTACTAAATGGAAAGGCAAAAAGGAAGAAGCAAATTTGATTGAAGAAGAAGAAAGTGCACTACTTTGATTAAGAAACGATGTCAAGATTAAGGGGGTGAAATGTAGGATTAATCTTGACATGGGTTAATCTTGACGAGTCAGTTACGGGTTGGATTATTAACTAGTATTTTAGTTTTATTGTTTAGTATTATTAAGTGGGTCTAGTTTTATGCATGTGATGAATAAAGAAGAATGGGTATAGATTTGACCGAAGTTGGTGGAAGAATACGTTGAGAGTGGAGAGAGTGGGTCAATGTGTACCATTTCTTTAGGAGAAAGTAGTGTTTTGATTGGTTAATTAGGAGTCTATGTGTGCTAGTGTATGGCTATTTAATAGCCTTTTCTATTTAATAATAAAGTGCAGCTTTTTCTTTACCATCTTGTTCATATTCTCTGCCATTCTCGTGAGCTTCATTTTTCATTTATATTAGCAACATTGGAAGCTCATTTGCAGTAGTGGTTAAAGGAGATAACCAAAAATGGAAGAAGGATAATGGTGATTCTCACATTCAGGAAAACAGGAACGTAATCAAGATTAATTTCGAGACCTCGGCGGCTCTATCTTCCTGGAGAAACATATCGGTTCTGGGATATGTATCCGATCTGGATTGTTTGAGCAACATGCATATAAAAATGGATAGAGAAGGTTACCATGGGATTAAGATAAGATATGTGGGGGGTTTTCAAGTCCTTCTTACTTTTGATGGGAAGTTGGAAGCGAAAGAGTTTAAAGATCGTATGAGTTCTATAACCGATTTATTCAGACGTGTGGTCATTTAGAATGGACAGTCTTTTCTACACGAAAAATTAGTTTGGATCAGGATCTCTAGGGTTCCTCCTCATTAATGGGATAACAATACTTTCAATTTGATCGAAAGTCAAGTTGGAACGGTGATTAAAGCTGCAGATGCGGATGAGTTTGATGTCAACCTTTCGTCCAAAAAGATGGGAGTGATGGTTATCGGATGCAATATAATAGAGAAATCAGTAACGATTGAATGGAATAACAAAAAAATTTAACTGTCACATATTGGAACTTGAAGAAGAATGGCTTCCGTACTTTGTTTTTAATCAGAACGGGTTGGATGAAAACTCGGTAACTCCGTTTATACCTTCGGTGTTGGTCCGGTAAGAGGATAAGGAAGAAGGTGAGGCATCCAATGGGATGTCTGATGGTCACTGCGGGGGAGATGCTTCGATTTTTCTGGTAACACCTTTGATGCATGATGAGAATCACGTAAACAAAGTATCGGATAGTGCTCAGGTTGAGGCAGTGGGTCCCGAGAGATTTATTGAGTCTGTTCTAATGGATGGAATGAGAGAGTGCAACAAGAAAAAAGACATAATTGGTGGTGGTTTGGAGGTCGGGTCAAAGGAGAATGGGGTGGAACATAGGCCATCCCAAAGTCAAGAACCTGGGTTCAATAGACATCGATCTAGGACATGTAAAAATATAGAAGTGGGTTATCATGGGCCTAGTACCAGGTCAAGGCCTTCTAAAAGGTCAGGGGGCTTATGGAATAAAAAGGGAGGTAAAAATCAGTTAGAGGGTAATCAAAGAGTTTTTGATAAGCAAGATTTGGCCGACATTGAATTGGCCAACGAAGTGTTGGAGACGATCCGGCTTGGAACTTGTGTTGGGGTTCAAATCGAAGGAGAAAATGATAGAGTCTCAAAGGTGGTGGCGGGGGAGAAGATCGGCGATTTTTAAATGGACTTTCTATCTATAAATATTCGTGGGACTCGAGATACTAAAAAGATCTCGTGGATAAATAATTTGAGAAGGGAAAAACTGTTTTCTTTTTTATGTATGCAGGAAACTTTAGCGCGTAATGGTGGATCCATAGCTCTTCACCAACTGTGGGGTAGATGTACTTATGAAGCGGGATGGGTTAATGCTAGAGGCAAGTCCGGTGGTCTGTTGAGCGTATAGGATAATACAGTCTTCAAATTTCTAAAAGTTGTAAAGGACGAAAATTTTCTTATTACTTCTGGGAAGATTATTGGTATGGATGTGATCCTCAACATTGTGAATGTGTATTCCGCGCAGAGCATGGGAGAAAAGAAAGAGATGTGGAGACGTATTTTGGATTGGAAATTGGTTCTTGAGGGTTGGTGGATTGTTTGTGGAGATTTTAATGAGGTACGTATAAAAGAAGATCGTCGGTTCTTGAAATTTCATCCTTCAGGGGCCGAGGCTTTCAATAATTTCAGCGATGAGGCGGCTCTTGTTGAGTATAATATGGGGGCGATCGCTACACGTATATGGAAGGGTTGGGAAAAAGTTTTAGTAAACTCGATAGATTTTTGGTGTGTGAAAACACCCAAGATCGTTGGCCTAATGCTTCGGTTACGGTGTTACCTAGAAGACATTATGATCATAATCTTATTTTCCTCAAACTTAAAACCAGTGATTTTGGTCCGGTTTCATTTAAAATCTTTTCGTCTTGGCTTATTCATCCGGAGATTGAAACAACTGTGAAGGAGTTGGTGGATACTTTCGTGGAAAATGACACCCTCCCCCCAGATTTGCTTCTGTTGAAAAATTGAAACATATTAAGGAAGGATTAAAGGTTTGGAGGAGGGAAAGTCGAAGAGAAGGAGTCATCGGAAAGTGTCTCGGCTCTTGAGGCTTGTCGTTTCTATGAGGAACTTGCATCTATTTTTCCCTTGTCGTCGGTTGATATGGAGAATTGGAAGAAGGCCAAAATTCGGTTGGTGGAGAATGAGAATAATAAAATGGAAGACATTAACAAAAAAAGCTGCATAAAATGGGCTATTGATGGGGACGAGAACTCCGGTTTCTTCCATGGAATTGTGAAAGCAAACCTTGTTGCTAGTCTGTGCATGGCTTAAATATTGATGGTGATTGGGTCACTGAACCGAATCGGGTCAAGAAACACTTTTTTGTTTTTTTTCGGGATAAATTTAAAAATAGGGGAGATTGGAGACCGAATATGGTGTGTAACGGGAATAGCCAAGTTTCGAATTCGGTAGCGGATGTCTTAGTGAGTACCTTTTCTAGGAAGGAGATTAAAGAAGCGGTGTGGGATTGTGGTAGTGATAAGGCTCCCGGACCGGATGGATTCACATTTGGATTCATAAAGAAGTTTTAGGACTTTCATGAAGATGATTTTTTCTAGGTTCTCTAACACTTTCACGAAACTGGCAAATTAAGTAAAGGATGCGGTGCAGCGTTTATCCACCTTATTGCGAAGAAGCAAGACCCTCAATCCCTCTCGGATTCCAGGCCTATTAGCCTTGTCGGTTGTATTCCTAAAGTCATATCCAAAGTTCTTGTAAATCGTATCAAATTGGTACTCCCAAATCTTATTTCGGAGCCTCAAATGGCCTTTATTACCGGCATAAATATTCTTGATGGTGTTTTAATTATAAATTAATTGGTGTCATGGGTGAAAAAGAGAAATGTTCCATCAATGATATTCAAGATAGATTTTGAGAAGGCGTATGACACGGTGGATTAGGACTTCTTAAATTCTATTCTTCTCCAAATGAATTTTCCAATTAAGTAGCGAAGTTGGATCCAGGGATGTTTAGAAGCCTCTCGTTCTTCGGTTTTAGTTAATGGGGTTCCTACTTGGGAATTTCAATGTGGTCGGGGTGTTAGGCAAGGAGATCATTTATCCCCTTTCTTATTTCTTATTGTGATGGAGGCGTTGCATTGGGCTATGCAAAAAGCTGAGGACATAGGACTTTTTCATGGGATCCATCTTCCTAACGGGGGCCGCGTGTATCGCACCTTTTGTTTGCGGATGATGCTATTGTGGCTGGATATTTGACCAACACAAATATGAACAATCTTGTGCGTATTCTTAGAGTTTTTGGTATGGCATCGGGTCTTAATGTGAATCTTAAGAAGTGTGCATTATATGGAATTCATGTGGCTTACGAAGAAATTCAATCGAAGGTGTCTCAGTGGTGAGTTCCCTTTTAAGTATCTTGGTCTTATGGTGGGGGCCAGCATGGGAAGGATTAAAAGTTGGGATGAGGTGATAAATTTTTTTGAGAAGCGTCTGTCTCGGTGGAAAGCGGCCCGGTTATCTATTGGTGGAAGACTTGTTATCATAAAGACGGTTCTAGAAAGTTTACCAACGTACTACTTTTCACTCTATAAAGCCACGGTTAGAGTTCTTAAGAAACTTGAGGCAATTAGGTTTCGATTTCTTTGGGGTGGGGGTGATGGGTCAAGGCGATGTATTCATTGGGTGTGTAAGGAAGAGGTGTCTAAACCGATTAAGGAAGGGGGGTTAGGCCTTGTTCCTTATACGGTTGCTAATGCTTGTCTCCTAGTCAAGTGGTGTTGGAGATATCATATGGAATCGATTGCGCTTTGGAGAAGGGTGGTCGACGCAATCCATGTGAAACATGGGAATGTTGAATTTATGCCAAACAGAAAGGAATTTGGTGGGGTATGGACTAAGATCTGCAGAAGTTTAGTGGCCTTCCATGGTTGGAATTTTGATGTTGTTAGCCTATTTGATCTTACTAGTGATCGAGTGAGATGGGAAGGGGATAATACTAGCGAGTTCTCGGTGGGAAGTCTCAGGAATTTAGTCCCATGGTATGTTCCTTCTTCGGGTCTCATCATGCCATGGAACAAACTTGTTTCGAAGAAATTCAATATATTTTTTTTGGAGGGCTTTGAAAGGAAGGATTGCTACGAAGGACACCCTATCTAGGCGAACTGTGGGGACTGAAAATGCGTTTTGTTACCTATGCGATGATGTGTCAGAGTCGGCATACCATTTTCTCGTTTCTTACAGAGTAGCTTCGGAACTTTGGTGTAGGGTCTCATTTTGGTGCAAGGTGCCAAGCATCTATGCGTTTGAATTAGAAGATCTCCTCAAAGTGGTGAAAGATTCATTATTTGATAGGAAGCTCAAGATGGTGTTTTATGCGATTATCCTCACCACGTGTTGGGTTATTTGGAGGAGTAGAAACGAGGCGTTGTTTCAAGGAAGCAAACATTGTATACCTGTTATGTTCAATGAGGTCAAGTGTGCTAGTTTTGTTTGGGTTAAAAATAGAGGCAAATGGTGGGATTTAACATGGGAGAATTGGGATATGTTTAAAATGTAAGTCCCTTTCCTGGCGTCTTGCCAGGAAGGGTGGTTGTTAAATGAAAGTCGTCGTTCAAAAAAATATTATTCTTTAACTTAATTAGAAATATTTTTAAAAAATTAAAGAGTCATATATAAAATATAACCAAGCTAATTAAAAAAACAAATATACATAAAACCCTTTTCTCATTCTCTTCTACCATCAGACCCATCGTCACTACCACTAGTCCACCACCATCAGACCCAATTATCTCCATCGCATGGAGTAATTAAAATGGCTCAAAGACTTTCAATATTATTTGATAATATAAGTTGATGATTACAAATAAATGAGATATGTATATATACCTGAACGATGGAAGGCAAAGCAACACAAAAATAAATACAGCCATAAAAAAAAATTAAAGATAACAATTAAGAAGGAATAAATGAACGCAGTACAAGAGATGTCTAACACGCCCCCGCAAGCTGAACCACCGGAGAGACATGAAGCTTGGACCGAAGATTCTCGAAGCGAGCAGTAGACAGGCCTTAGGTGAAGACATCGGCGAGTTGAGCATTAGTGTTGATGTAGCGTATGTGAAGAATACCATCACGGACCATATCCCGGATGAAATTTAGATCGACCTCTAGATGTTTGGTGCGTTGATGAAAAACTGGATTGGCGGCTAGATAGGTGGCTCCCAAATTGTCACACCAGATGGTGGGAGCATGATTCTGTTGAATAGAGAGTTTTGTGAGGAGAGACATGATCCAGCAAACTTCAGTAGCAGTGTGCGCAAGGGCACGATATTCGGCTTTGGTGCTTGATCGAGCAACAGTGCGTTGTTTCTTAGAGATCCAACTTATTAGATTTGGACCAAGGAAGACACACATGCCAGTCGTGGAGCGACGATCATCAGGGCAGTCGACCCAATCAGCATCAGCATAAGCATGTATTGAGAGACTAGTGGATCATCGTAGGGTAAGGGCATGATGAGCAGTGCCTTTGAGGTATCGCAAAATCCTTTTTACAGCAGTCCAGTGAGTATCGGTAGGTGAGTGTAAAAATTGAGAGACTTTGCTGAAAGCGTAAGCAATTCCGGGTCTAGTTAGAATAAGGTATTGTAGTGCCCCAACAGTGTTGCGATAAAGCGAAGGATCGGATAAGGGGGTTCTCGTATGATGAGAGAGCCGACGTCCGGGGCTGACAGGAGTGGGTAGAGGGTTACACTGGCTTAGACCAATGCGTTGGAGCGGGTCGAGGATATAGCGGTGTTGAGAAAGATGGAGGATGTCGTCCTGAAAGGTTGCTTGAACCCCTAGAAATTGATTGAGGATGCCAAGATCTTTTAAAGCAAAGCAGGAGTGAAGATGGCCAATGATTGTGTTCACAAAGCTAGGTGAATTGCCTGTAATAATTATATCGTTGACATATACAAGGATATAGCATGTTACAGATTCCTTGTGATACACAAATAGAAACGAGTCTGAGATGCACTGCCTGAAGCCAAAGCTTAATAAAGCGAAAGAAGGTTTAATGAACCACGCACGAGGAGCTTGTTTAAGGCCGTAGATAGCCTTTTTCAGAAGACAAACATGACCGGGACGAGCAGGATCGGTGAAGCCAGGAGGTTGTGTCACGTAAACTGTCTCAGCAAGATCACCGTGTAGAAAAGCATTATTGACATGGATTTGGCGGATGTTTCAGCCACGGCAGAAAGCAGCTGACAGAACAAGTCAAATAGAGGTTGGTTTGATCACAGGACTGAAGGTGTCGGTGTAGTCAAGGCCAGTTGTTTGATGGAAACCTTTGGCAACAAGACGTGCTTTATAGCTACTGATCGATCCATCAGAGGCACACTTGATTCGGTAAACCCATTTGCAACCAATGATGTTGGTGTTGGACGGAGGAGGAACAAGAGTCCGAGTGTTGTTTTGGTGTAATGCTTGGAGTTCGGAAGTCATGGCAGCACACCATTCAGGGTGTTTGGAAGCTTGTTTGAGGGAAAGCAGTTCTGTGGTAGGAGAGAAGGTGGCGCTGTATTGAACATAGTTCAGAAAAGTCTTGGTTTTGCGGGTGTTGTCGCGGGTACGGGTGATCATAGGGTGTGTGGGAATAACAGGCGGTGAGGGAGTAGGATTAGGTGATGAGGACAAGGAGGGTGTAGAGGAGGAAGGTGTATCAGTGCTAGCAAAAGGCGAGGAAGGTGAGTTGGGAGGGGTTGGTGGAGGGGTGGATGGAGGAGAATTGAGAGGTGAGGACGATAGTGGTGGTGGTGGTGTGGGGAGGGAAGATTGTTGAGGTATAAGAGTCGAGGGATAGAGAGTAACAGTGGGATTGGAAGGGTGATGCTCTTGGGTAGGGATAGTAAAAGTGGTTTCATAGAACCTGACATGGCGAGATGTGTAAATACGACCAGAGTGAGGGTCATGACAGAGATAGCCATGGTGATTGGCTGCGTACCCAACAAATAGACATGGAGTTGACTTGGAGGATAGTTTGTCTGATCGAGTTTCACCAAGAAACGGATAACATAGACAACCAAAGATCCGTAGGTGATGGTAGTTGGGTTTGATTTTAAACAAAAGTTCATATGGAGAATGATGATTGAGGTGTCTTGATGGCATTCGATTGATCAAGTAAGTGGCAGTGGCATAAGCATCATACCAGTAGGATTTAGATAGATTGGCGTGTGAGAGAAGTGAGCGAGCCGTTTCGGATAAGTGACGATTTTTCAGTTCAGCTACGCCGTTTTGTTGAGGGGTATAAGGACAAGAGATGCGGTAGTTTATACCTGAGTTACATAAAAGTTGGGCCATAACACCTTGGGTGAGTTCAGGGGCTCCATCGCATTGGAGGTTTTTTATGGTTGTGAAAAAGGTGTTTTCAACTAAGTTTTTGAAGTGTCTAAATGTGTTGACAGCATCTGAGCGATAAGTTAGAGGATACATCCAAGTAAATTGACTATAATCGTCGATATAAATAATAAAGTAGTGATAATTAGAACGAGAAGAGACGGGGGAAGGACCCCATATATCAAAATGAATAATGTGAAGGGGTTGGGTACTAGTGGATTTAGAATTATTGCACGCATTACACGGTTTATTTAAAGTAGAACTTGAAATAGGAAATGACATAGTTTGAAAAACATAAGTGGATGGATGCCCTAGATGACTATGCCAGAGATCATAGTCTTGAGTCTTCATGGCCGAAAGAGCATAGAGTTAAAATGCTTTAGGTTGAATCCGATGGATGAGTTGTCCCTTGAGAGTCTGTATGGACAAACCAAAATGTGAGAAAATAACTGAAATAGGATTGTCAAGAACAAGTTGAGTTATGGAGATTAAATTTTTAGTCAAATTAGGAACAATTAAAATGTGCTTAAGAGTTTATGATTAGACAAATAAAGTATAGTTTCACCATTTACAACAATCACGCGTTCGGTACCAAGATAGGGCTAGCACGATCAACCATGGAGGTGGAGACAGCCATGTGTGAAGTGGCGCCGGAGTCGGGAATCCAAGAGTCAAGACGAGCACATAGGTCAGAGAAGTCAGAGGTATTAGCATGTAGACCGAGTGGCGGAGGACTCGGAGGGTGGGAGTCACAAAAGTTTAGACCATGGTGAGTCGGGGTAGGAACAAAAAAGGGATCAAACGGCTCCTGTTTAATTTCACAGGTTTGGCTACTAAGGGGATTAAAAAAGGTATTGGGCTTAGGATTAAAATGATGGGCCAAAAAGGGGGGGGGGGCATGGGTCATGTTAGCATAATAGTGGGGAGGAAAATTTTGTGGGTTTTGTAAGTCAGAGGGGGGATCGGTGGGTTGGGATACGAATATGGTGAAAAGAAAGGCAGGGGATTAAAAGGTGGGGGAACAGGGGTGAAATTAGGGTTTCCCAAAGCTTATTCTTCACCTGCAAAATTCCAGTCACTGTTAGTCAAACCAGACGAGTTGTTTACAGCAGTTCACATAGCCTGAGGGTTCGAGGATCTCTGAGTCTCGAAATTTCTTCCACTCTGATTGTCGAAGCCCATGTTTCTCCCAAAATGTCCACTGCCACGTCCGAAATTCCAAGAGGGATAGCCGTTGTTGCCGGAGTCGTTTCCTCTCTGGTCAGAATTGTAATTTTTCTGGTTATTGTTGAAGACTCGTCCGCTGTTGTTGCGAGGCCCAGAAGGGGATGACGAGTAGCGATAATAGCAATTTGGGTGCTTCATGGCCATTCTTTTTGCAAATCTGACATGGCCCACGTTCACGATTCTGAGGCCCTAAGTGTGGTCGAATATTGTTATGAGTGGCAGGATGATCTGGTCGGTTGTTGTTATGGGTTGCAATCATGGCTGTAGGAGAGGGTATTGGTGCCGATTGACGATGGTGTTTCATTCGCTCCTCGTGAATCAGCAGCCTAGACCTCAACTAGATAACGGTAGGTTGTTTCTCAAGATTCTAAACACTGAGAATGAGATTTTCAAAGGACGGGTTTAGCCCATACAAGATCTGATGAACAAGATCCTCTTCTGGTACCTTCTCCCCTGTCGCTTGAAATGGCAGTGTCACAAAAGGTAGTGACATCTTGGTTCCCTTGTTTCAGAAGTTGAAACTGATTTTTGTACTGTGATCTCTTGCCATAAACCTGATCAAAGAATGTTTCTTCCAGCGTTGCCCACAGTTGTGCTGCGTTCTTGGTGCCTAGAGCAATATGGGCAATGGATGGATCCATGGTGGCATTAATGCAGGCACACACGAGTCCATCAGATTGATCCCAGGAACTTCCAGAAGCTTCCGGTTGTTCCGTCGTGAGATGATCAAGAAGTCCCATTGTTTTTATAACAGTAACGAATTGGTGCTTCCATGAGAGATAGTTTTCATAGTTTAGTTTTACACTGACGAAACCTGTGATGTTGGTTAGATTGGTGAGTTTTGGGCTTTCTTGGTCGCTTTGTGTCTTCTTATCTTTGTCGTCTGACATGATGAATGAAGATGAGAGTTTAGGGGACCGAGCAAAGCTCTGATACCATGAAATGGCTCAAAGACTTTCAATATTATTTGATAATATAAGTTCATGATTACAGAGAAATGAGAACCAGGTATATATACCTGAACGATGGAAGGCAAAGCAACACAAAAATAAATACCTGAACGATGGAAGGCAAAGCAACACAAAAATAAATACAGCCATAAAAACAATTAAAGACAACAATTAAGAAGGGATAAATGAAGGCAGTCCAAGAGATGTCTAATAGTAATCTTAAGAGATTTGCCCAAAATCTGGCCGAATATCTAAAATCAAACCTATTGTCATCGGATCTATCCAACGCCTACAACCACCGGCCACCTCAAAGACCACGCCAACCATCGGTTTTCCTCTATCACATTGTTTTCCAACTCTATCTTCTCTCTACATTGTTTCTTCATTACTTTTCTGATTTGAGATGGAGAACGAAGGTTATTCTGTTAGGGGAATAGAGCCATGGAAAACGAATTGGATGGTTCAAAACCTGTACCAATCATCCCAATGCCAACATCTTATAACCAGTGGACGGTGGTCGTCTAAAAACCGCCACAAGAGAATCAAGGTTCGTAGCCAGAGAATTCGAATGTCGGCGACCTGTGTTGCTGATATCTTCCAATTGACATGAGAATTAGGTCCTAAATCTGACGGGGAGATGATTGGGGCATGTCAAACCGACTGTGTTGTAACCCTAACCCCTATATCACCGCTAAATGCCCCTCACATCTGATGTGCTTGTTCCCTCTACCCATCCTTGATTTCAGATTTGAAAACCCTAGGTATGAAGTTGTAGTAGCTCTAGATGGAGAAACTAATAAAAGATAGTGTCCGATTTTGACCGGAGATGTGGTGTGGTTTTTGATCGCACACAGCGATGATGACTACATGTGTGGTGGTGGTGGACTGGTGGTTGAAGAATAGTAGAGAGAAACATGATGGTGGTGGTGGTCTGGTGGACTATTGGTCAAATGAAGAGACAAGGTGTTAAAAAAAATTATATTTTTTAATTACTTTAAGTAAATACATACTATTCCTCCAACTTAATATAATCATTCAAATTAATTATATGCATTAAAAGATTGTACAAAACATCATTTAGTTGTGCGTTAGTTAAAAAGACAAAACAGAAATTGTCTAACGGGTTAGTGTTTTATACTTAATTTGCAATAAACCGATACCCCACACACCTTATATAAAAAAGTTTCACTTTAAAGAAATCTATAATTTGACCCAAACCACATACACCAAATTTACAATGAACTCACTTTTATTTCCAAACTACACTTATATCTATGATTGTTCATATTTGAACTCTAGAATTTTTCAAATATATGGGAAACATATATCGATAAATTTGGAAGTATATTTGTGTTAAAGTTTCCGTTACGTTTAAAGGTTAAACCCTTTTTTAACGGCGGTTATATTAAAACGGGCACACTCCTAGCAAGGAGCTAGAGCAAACAAAGAGAGGAACATTACAACGAAAAGGAGGACCAGTCGGGCCAAATGACCGACCGATCAGACCAAGGATTACAATACCATAAAAAGCTCCAACTCTTAATTTCACATAAAACCCTTTGCACCGAAGGTGGCCTATGATTAAAGATAGCCTTGTTCCTCTGGATCCAAATGCACCAAAGACCAGTAAAAAATATGATGGAAATCGTCGTCTTTTTCCATAAAGGAAAGGGAAAAGTATTGTGCATTTTCAGCAATTCTTCCATCGAAAAAGCGAAGACCGAAGGGAGCCGACACCAATGCGTCACGAGCTGCCAAACCGTATCAGAAAATTGGCAACCTGTAAACAAATGATTTACCGACTCCAGCCTGTCACCATAAAGCTCGCAAGCGTCTGATGTCACATGAATGTTCCTGTAAAGTAAAGCATTCTTCGTAAGGAAGCGGTTCAGCGTCGCACGCCAAACCGATATATTCACCTTAGCAGGGACATTTTGTTCCATGCAAAAACAGGAGGCTCGTCATGACCCACCAGGTCCAAGATACACCTCTTTAACGATTTAACCGAAAAGATTCCATCGCATGCGTCAACCCATCGGCATACCCCATTACCCCATTGACCATAGATAATTTCTCATGGAAATATATGCCCCACTGCCCAAGAGTAGATATTGATTTGGCAATTGCCCTCCAAACCCCATTAGCAGCAGGTTGCAACGAAATGAGAGAAGGAGAGACAGACCTTTAATGAATTCTATGGATCACCCTACGCCAAAGCTTGTCCGGCTCCGTATTAAACCTCAAATCCACTTCGCGAGCATGCACATATTGGTAGTTTCTAAGGCCACCAGCCCCAATCCCCCATCTTTTTTTGGCCGAAGAATTTTATCTCAGGCCATCCAATGAATCTTAAATTGCTCCGAGTTACCACCCCAAAGAAAATTAAAACGGATTCTCTCCAAAGTTTCTAAAACACATTTAAGGGCTCGATAAAGAGAGAAAAATAGGTTGGTGAACAATCCACCACCGACTTAACAAAGACAAGATGCCCACCCATGGAGAGGTGTTTGACTTTCCAAACCGAAAGACGACTTTGGAAGGTATCGATGATCTTTTTCAAAAAAAAAATCAAATTCATGTTTGCCCCAACCAACATGCCAAGATAATCAAATGGAAAATCAGTGACTTTAAACCCATACAAAGCCGTCTTTTCTTCAACATCCGACATAGCCACATTAATCCCCCTCAAGCAACTCTTATGAAGATTAACCCTTAGCCCGAAAACGAGAAAGAAACCCCATAATAGCCGCCTCAAATCGAGGCAGTTGCTTAACAACCATTGCCCCAACATCATTACGTCATCCGCGAAAAGGAGATGAGAGATGATCGGCCCATTTTGAGGGAGACGAATACCGTGAAAAATCCCCATGTTAGAAGCTTTTGAAACCAACCAATGAAACACTTCCATAGCTATAATGAATAAGTAGGGAGAAAGAGGGTCGCCTTGTCGAACACCTTTAAACCCAATAAACTCCCCGAAGGAGACCCGTTCACAAGCACGAAAGATCTAGAAGCGGTAAAACACCCCGCACCCACAACCGCCACCTCGGGGGGAATTCATTTGATTAAGGATCGAATTAATGAAATCCCATTGAACGCCAAAATAATAGAATTCATAACCCTCTTGCCCTAGTTCGCCAAAACTTTGGACACCACTTTGGTGATGCAACCCATAAGGGTGATAGGGCGGAAATCCCCAAAAGATTATGGGTCCTCAACTTTGGGATAAGACAAATAAAAGAAGAGATATAACTCTTACTAAACTTTCCGTCACAATAGAAACTCTCCAGAACAACTTTAAAATCACTACCAAGCAGCTCCCAAAACGCTTCAAGAACCGAAAATTAAACCCGTTCGGGCCTGGGGTTTATTGAAGCCACAGTCCCACACGGCGGATTTAATTTCCTCCATAGAATGGAACAATGAGATCCAAAGCCTCATAGGACGATAATTGATTGATTCCGTGGCATCGCAACTTCGGCCTCCTAACATTATTAGATTGGAACTTATGTTGAAAGAAAAGTCGTGCATGTTTCTTTAACTCCTTGGGCTCAATTATCCAGGCATTATCACAATGTGCATTTCGATCTCATGATACCGTAAAAGAAAGTCGTATTCTCATCACCCTCGACAACCCAACACACCCTAGCTTTCTGAACAAGGTTCGGCCGACGGCTACTCATAAGCGAATCCAGATCCTTTTTAGCATGACCCCATTCCTCCAATTCGTTAAAAGAAAGCACCCTAAACTCAGAGGTAGCATCCCACTTTTGACAAATAAGTTCGAGCTCACTGATTTTGGCATTCTCCTTATCTGTGATTTGATATGACCACTTCTTCAACTCTTCCTTAATACATTTCAGTTTGCAATGTAGAAAAGGATCTGGTTTGCCTATCGTGTTGCACTTGGCAATAGCACTGTCCACCACACTACTAATCTTCGGATGAGATAACCAAGATGAGAAGAATCTGAATGGCGTGGGTCCAAAATCCATCGAAGACGTTTTCAGGATCAATGGATTATGGTCAAACCAAAGACGAGAAGCCGCTACGAAGGAAGCATTCGGCCATTTATGAAAAAAAAAATCATTAACCATTTGCTTTAGTGAATTTTCAAATTGCATCCCGCTTGTTACTTTATTTCTGGCTCTATATGTTCCTTTCAGGTTTATACATGTTCAAATGTTTCTTTCAGGTTTATACATGTTCAAATGTTTTTTTCCCATGTCTGTTTGTAATTATATCATGTGTATAAGAAATAATACCCAACTCTTATTGTTCAATTGTTATAAGGAACGGGCGTTACATTGTGATGTAAAACCAAGTTCTTTGACGTGTAGACTTAACATATACTTTGTATGTTTCCTTACGTCACCGTAATTAACAATTTGTATTGATTGTAGGTACGCGTTTATTGTTACAGCCCATAAATAGATTTAACAAATAGATTATCGCACCAAAATGCTTGCAGTAAAGCCCAAGTTCGCCATCAAGTTACTTAAACATTCATGAACCTAGTAAAAGATTCATGTAGATTATGAATTCATTGGCGTTTGTTTAATAAATAAATAAGAAGTATACCTTCACGTTATTATAAATAAAATACCACCACTTTAAAAAGTTAAAATTATTACAAAACTAACTATTTACATGCGAGCTTGAGCTTTAGGTGTTGTTTGTTTTTTAAGAGGTAAAACGTCTGCAGTCTGCGGATCACATCTGCAGACATCTGTAGAAGAAGAGGTGGACCAAACCTCTGCAGTCTGTAAGAAGAAGACTGTTTGTTTTTTTAACTTCTGCAAACTGCTAAAATAAGCTAGAGTTTAAATAAAATGTTTTTATAACTTATAGTTAATTTCTATTCAAACCTTTTAATTTTCTTTCTGTATATTTTAACAAATAGTTATTTTAAAACAGTTTTTGCTTAAATAAAGTTATAAAGATGTTTTATAAAAAAAATTTAAAAAACATTATTTTAACAATTTAAAAACTTTTTTTAAAAAAATAACTTTTTCAAAACGTTTTTAAATAACGGTTTAAAAATGTATTAAAAAGATTGTTTAAAAAGCGTTTTTTGGAAATTGTATACAAAAGTTTTTAAAAAAACTATTTAAAATATTCTTTT
>JBCNJP010000018.1:1497261-1523835 GCA_039602395.1 Deinandra increscens subsp. villosa | reverse complement strand
CTAATCTCCCACACAGCCGACAGCCCCCCCCCCTTTGTGCGCACCTGGAGCTCCTCCCTCACGGTTTCTGCACCCACGTCACCGGCATCATCATCTCCACGTCAGCAAGGTACATCGCCATCCTCCATTCTTGTTCTCCTTTCTGCCGTACCGACCACATTCTCATCCCCATTCGTTTTTTTTTTCCTTTCAATCTCTGCAACTAAACAAGTATGGGGATGCCGAAATAGATGAGAAACTGACCCTCACCATGTCAAAGCCGACATTTACAGTTTCATAAGGTTTCCAAAAACCCGACCCCTAATTTTTCGAACTGGGTCTACACCCCCACCCCGTTTTCTTGACCCCTTTTCATAAATCAAAGTTTGGGGATGAATTCTGGGGTAAAACCGAGTTCAATACAACAAACCACACTTAAATCGCTGAAGAAACAAGCGACCTGAATTTTTTTTTACATCTGATGGAACTCACGGTCTGTAGGCCGTGAGTTGGCTGGTCGCGGCCTCGCCCAAGCCGTGACTTTTGGTCACCGGTGAAACTGAAACTCACGGCCTGGGTTTGCCTGACCTAGGCCGTGACTTGCAGAGTCACGGCCACCCAGGCCGTGACTTTTTCCTGATCAGCAACAGAACACTATTTTTTCCGTCTCCGGCGGGTCTTTTTCCGTACAGCTTTCAACCCTTCGACCCGCCTATGACCACTGAACATATTTTTTCTCTTGGGCCTCGAATCCGACCATTCGGGTCAACAAATCACCAGTCATTATTGTTTTTCATGTTTATGTGATTCCATCTTTCTCGTTGCAGAAATGGCTCAACTCCACAGGTACTTGCAATTTGATGCCAACGAGGCAAGGGAAAGGAGATGTCTTGAAAAGCGGGAGCAGTTTCTGAACAAACCACTGTTGGAGATGCGGGTGGTCAGCTGGACCTTATTGGAAACATTCGGTCAAAGAGAGAGAGGGTTGGCGTTAGTGGACAAGTTTTGGCAGCGGCTTTTTGAGATCAGGAGGAGCCAGTATTGGGAGATGGTGCTCGAATTCTACTCGAGCTTCACTTTTGTGTACCCTTGCACTGATTTGTTCGCCGAAGATAAGGTGAAGTTTCGTTTAGGAGGAGAGTGGAGGAGCATGTCTGTAGCTCAGTTTGGAATTGCCACTGGTATTTACACGGAGGAGGAGGTCCTGACTAGTGCTTTTACTGGAGGCTTGCATGCCTTTCCCAACAATCAGGATCATGTCACATTTTGGAGTCGAATTGGGGAGGATGCTTATCATGCCCAGAACACCAAGAGCACACAATTTCTGGATCCCCTTGATAGGTATTTGCATCGTGCCATTGCAGGCACCATCACTTCGAGGCACGATGCTGGAGCTGTCTCTGTTCGTGATCTGTTTTTTCTGTATTGCATGCATGAAGGGGTTCATTGCAACCTGGCACACTGCCTGTTGCATCAGTTCACACGTTGTGCGGGAAGCAGGTCGAGTAGTTGGTTAGTGGGTGGTGCCATTATTAGCTTACTAGGCACGCACTTTGGGGTTAGGAAACGTGGTTTGACGAGGAGTGCGGGGGTAAAAGAGGTAGAGTTGACAATGTGCAAGAGGATGGGCATAACAACACAGATCAGGCCTTACAGGTTGGTTGGCAACGACAAACGAGTTTGGGATCCACTGCCGATAGTTCAGGAGGAGGCAGCACAGGAACCGCAAAACGAGCAGGTACATATCCCTCCCAGTCCCACCTACACACCTGCCTCTGAAGCAGGTCCTTCTAGAGTCCTTACTCTTGATGAGCAGATTGATGACCGTAGTTGGGAGGGTCTGTTGGACGCGTTAGAGCACCCCATGCAGCAGCCATGGACCCATAGGGTGCCAGAGCCTGAGGACATCCATGATATACCACAGGCCACTTCGGCTGATGTTCTGGCCCGAATTTCTCAGCTGCAAGCGCATATTGACAACAGGTTTGGGGACTTGACTCAGCACTTTGATCAGCAGCTTACCGAACTCCGTTACCAGCATAACGCGAGTTTCGCTCGAGTCTACGATCAGATCCGGGAGCTGCGAGAGACATTCAGGCCACCACGGGGGCGCAGGACCCCGCCACGCTATGATGACACGCCCAGGGTTCCACATCAGATGTCCCCCTCTGATTTCATGCCCCACTTCCCATAGGGGGGATCCATTCCTTTCCACGTGGCCTCGCTATCATTATGTTGGTTTTGTTTGGAACTATGTTTGATTTTTGGTACTATTTCTTTTGGTGTGGTTTGGTGTTTTGGATTCTAAACTATGTTGGACTTTTGGATTTCGGCTATGTGGTTTGTGTTGGAATTAGTGATGCTTATTATTATTATTTGGCTTGTTGTTTTATTTTGTAATTGTGGCGTGCTTTTATTTTTTGTATTTGTTGTTTGTGTATGCTTTAACTTTGGCTTGCAGTGTTTTGATAGAAAATCCAGGTGTTTGTTGTGTGTGGAAGAGAGAATCATGGGCAATTACTGCAATCAGGGAGTTTCTTTTATCCAACCCTTTGTTTAATTCTATATTTTCTGCATTGAGGACACTGCATCTTTCTAAGTATGGGGATTGGCAAGGGTTGGCTATGCTTATAGAATAAAACTCCCTCACCACATCGAAAGTCTGTAAATCCCCCAAAATTTTAAAATTTTTCCCAAATCTCACATGACACGAAAGTACACCGTTTTTAACGTAAATCATAGATAATTTATTTGTGCCTTATCGTGTCTGCAAGTCGCAAGAAAGGTTTTCCTCAAAAGTTCATTTTTATAAAAATCGCATGATCAAAGTTCCTCGATCGAGTTTTGTGAACCAGGAAAAACCCACTCACCCGATTTCCCTTGTGAGATTAAGCCTACAAGAAAAAATATATATATATATATTTAGGTGAAAAATGAAAAAAAAAAAAAAAAAAAACAAAAAAAATCATAGTTATGAGGGATGTCGTATGTCTAAAACATGTTCTAGGTTTATGTTGAGACCGTGTCAAATTAATCGCCTTGAGTCGTTATGGGTCTTCTCCGGGTCGTCAATTGCCCGAAGATACTGGACTTTCTGCATAACTCCAGTATATCTATCAAAAAAAAAAAAAAAAAAAAAAAAATCAGAAAAATTAGTCTTGTATTGAAAGGTTGCAAAACCCTAAATCAAGCTAAAAAAAAAAAAAAAATTATGAATAAATCACAATGAAAATTGTGAAACGGCTGTACGTATACGCCAAGATATACGTTAGGGTGGTAGCTCATACACCCGTATATGTGAGCAAACGTTTGAGTATCCCCCTCCATTTTTTGGTCGGATCCCATAACGAACTCGGCGGCACGATCGTATATATAAACCCAAGAAACACTTAGATATGCTTGACCTGAGCGTTCACTTCAAATATTACACCCGTAGGTCGAGTGATTTGGTGAGTTGAGTGAAAAATGATAGAAAATGGTTCACATTACTTGGCTGAGAGATTTTGTGAGTTTTCAAAGCAATAAAACTTGCGAGGTTGTAAACCCTAGTATTGATAGTAAATCTTGCGGACCGAATATGTACACTTAAATGTCTATGTGGTTAAGATAGAGTTGTAGTAGTGTCGAGATTAAAATGGATTGCTTGGGGACAAGCAATGTTTAAGTATGGGGATGTTTGATGTGTGTGGTTTTGGATACTAAAAATGATGATTTCTGGGCCAAATTCGGGATAATTATATGTTAAAGTGGTTGATCTGTGAACGTTTCTGACAAATATCATGAGTTACAGGTGAAAACGGGCTTGGCACGAAGAACGAGACGAGAAAATGAAGAAAATTGAGAAAAAGTCAAAAAGTCAAAGTTCGGGTCAAAAAGTCAACTGAAAAAGTCAAAGTCAAAATCTGGTCAAAACTGACCCAGGGCACGACTCTCATCCCACGGCCAAGCTCAGACCACGAGTATGACCTGATCAGACCGTCACAGGGAACCCAGGGTGTGAGATTCATCTCACGGCCACGTAATCCATCTCGCGGCCACGTAATCAATCTCACGGCTTGACCAAGGCCGTGAGTCCAAAGTCACGGCCAAGCCCAGGCCGTGAGTCTCAGGAATCCTTATCAGAAGCAATCTCACGGCTTGACCAAGGCCGTGAGACTAGAGTCACGGCCAGCCCAGGCCGTGAGTTTCCAGATCAGGCCCAAAACTCAATTTTGGCAGTTTTGTGATTTCGTCCCCTATAAATAGAGGGCTCATTTCCACCATTCGAATCATCTTGGAGAGCAGAAGAGAAGCCAAAGAAAGCCCTCGTTGAAGCCCTTTGAAGATTTGAAGTTTTGAAGCATTCAACGAGTCGAGATTTAGCGTTTTTCACCATTTCAAGCTTCCATTTGGTATTGTACTTACATTTAGCCATGCATTCTTGTTTAGATCTGATTTATTCTTGTTTAAACATTAACATGGTTGGCTAAACTCATCGTATCGCTTAGGCGAGGCGAATCCAACCATGGTTTGACTTTATAAGTATCGGTTTTCGTTTACATTTGCATTTATGAAGTAAAAGTTATGATTGCTTTGATGTGGTTGATGAATTGAATTCCTTATTGTATCTAGTCAATCTCTGGTCTTGTGGAACCCTAACCCTAGCTTGCAAAGCCTTCTATCGTTAGGGAACTATTGTATAGCCGAACAACAGAACCTGCGGCGTACGCGTGAACTAGAAATAGTCACGATCATCAGGGAAACCCTAGAACTCGATTAGGAGTCCACCATAGAGTTTGAGTGAGAAATCACCTTACCCTTAGCTTGTAGATACCCTTGCCATTGTCAAGTAGTCAAGCATTTACCGATAACTCGGGTATGTTCCTGCTTAGTCGTGTCTAGGACCTACTAGGTCAACCTATCAACCCAATTGTAACCGCTTCACAACTCTAGGACCGTTAGGGCCATACCTATCCTAACCCTTCGACCAGTTGTGAGTTGAGCCACCGATAACTCGGGACCCAGCCTAGGGCACTTCATAAACCGCAACCTTATCAGTACTTAACCATGGAACAGTAGTAACTGTCTAGGGCGTGTCTATAACCCTAAATTGTGAACCTATCCATAGGAACTAGGTAAGCCTTGTCTTAGGACGCCAGTTCACCTCAGAGATAAGTTAGAACGCATTACCGGTACATTTGTCAAACCTAAGTTGGAGGAGCCATGCCTAAGTGATCCTTTCCAAATATCTGCTTTTCAAACAACATTTTAATTACTGTCATTTCCAGTTTTCTAAATTAAAAATCAGTTTTCAAAATAAAGACAAAAACTGGCTGAATTATGAATCGACTGTTTTCAACAAGTTCGTGTCCCTGAGGTTCGACAACCCGGTGTTTACCAATACTGTGCTACGCACGACGGGTATACTTGCCTTAGTGTGTTGGTATAGTCCCCTGGTGAATAACCAGTTCTATAAATTTAAAATTTGATAGTGTAGAACCCTACTTTTCATATACACTTAACAACACATCACAGGTCTTATTATTAATGATAAATCTCAAAGTCAACTTGTCAAGTCCAGACTCTGAGCAAATGGTAATTATGTCTTTTTCATGAGCCTATATCCACAGTGAGTTTTAAATGCAGTGAGTTTTAGAAAACAATGAATCTTAAGACACCGTGAGTTTTAAATGCACTGAGTTTGAAAACCATTGAGTTTTGAAAACACACTAAAGAGTGAGTTTTAGTGAGTTTTGAAAACAGATTGTGGAAATAAGAAGTTGTTGAAAGAAAACTGATTGTTGAGATATATGTAAAAATAACTAACCATCCCCACCTATAAGGAAGGAGATGGCGGTTAACTATTTGATTTTGCTGATTCTTCAAGTCTCAAACAAAAACAAAACAGAACATAACCCATTTGGCCTGTTAGAAATAAAACATAACCTAATCAGTTGAATAGACTCATTTATAGGTAAACGGGTCAAAAGATGCGCAGATGGTTAAAATTGATTGATGTTTGTTGTCACTTGTGCAGGTGGGCAATTGTATATCCTAGGTAATTAACCAAGTAGGCTAAATTGTGTAGGGAATACTTTGTAAATAACAATGATTTGTGGGACTGATATGTAAATATCACGAGTCGTGACCCGCGAGTCGTGACCTGTCCGACCTGTATGGATGAGGACCCCAGGCACGAGATATCCAGAAAACGGATGGATGAAAGAAGCGAGATAACCACCAGTTGCTCACCGAATCACCTCATCAATGGCGGGAGTTCTATCTTCATACAAACTCTTACATTCTTCACACAATAACAATCTTCTCACAGAAGATTATTGAAGGCATGGTTCATGCAAGCTTCTGTGATGTCGACGAGAATGGGGTTGGGATCAAGCAATGTTCCGTTTGCATGGAGGGATCTAAGCGTTCAATTTACCAATAATGAAACTCATAAAGTGGCTGGAAAATTTTGTGGATTTCTCGTGTTGTAGCTGTTCGTGGCCGTCGGGATTTTATTTAGCAATCTTTTGATATTTTTTAATGCTATTTTTTCTGTAAGCTGGAACTATATAACATCATAGATGTGACAATTTTTTAGCATATACAAATTGATATTATAAAGATGTTCATACTATTACACTGTTATCCAATATTTTTTTGTTTTTATATTTTTGTGATAAATAGTAAGTTTTATAAAACTTACTACAAATTAAAACTCACAGTAAATTATAAAACTCACTGTTCAGTTTAAAACTCATTTTTTTAACTCGTTGTTGGGTTTAAGACACATTTAAAAAAAACTCGCTGTTTTTTTTAAGTTAAGATTATAAAATAGAAGTTCAAGATTGCAGTGAGTTTAAAATTGAATGTAAATTATAAAACTCACTTTTAAAAAACTCACTGTTGAGTTATAAAACTCATTGTAAATTTCTAAAGCTCACTGTTCAGTTTAAAACTCACATTTTTAAAAAAAAGCTCACTTAAAAAAGAAATCCTTGTTTTTTTTTTAAATCAAGATTGCAGTGAGTTTTAAAACTCACTGTAAATTATAAAACTCATGGTTGAGTAATATAACTCACAGTAAACTATAAAAACTTATTGCTCGGTTTAATACTCACTATAAATTATAAAACTTACTGTTCAGTTTAAAACCTGTTTCTTTTTCTAAAATTATAAATTATAAAACATTATGTTCAGTTTAAAACTCATTGTTGAGTTTAAACTCATTTTTAACTCAGTGTTGAGTTTAAACCCCATTTAAAAAACTCATTGTTTTTTTTAAAGTTAAGATTATAAAACAGAAGTTCACGATTGTAATGAGTTTAAGTCACTATAAATTATAAAACTCACTTTTAAAAAAAAACTTATTGTGTTATAAAACTTACTATTGATTTTTAAAGTTCACTATTCAGTTCAAAACTCATTTTTTTTTAACTCGCTATAAATTATAAAACTCACTGTTTAGTTTAAAACTTAATTTTCTTGTACTCACTGTTGAGTTTAAAACTCACTTTAAAAAAACTCATTGTTCTTTTTCAATTAAGATTGCAGTGAGTTTAAAACTCACTATAAATTATAAAACTTTTAATAAAACTCACTGTAAACTATAAAACTCATTTTTAAAACTCATTGTTCGGTTTAAAACTCACCATGAACTATAAAACTCACTGTTCGGTTTAAAACTCATTTTTTTAAATCTCGGTAAATTATAAAGCTCACTGTTGAGTTTGCATAATATAGTATAGACAGAGGCGAAACATACTGAGCTCAATAAACTACTTTTAGTTTGAGAAGAAACCATATCTTTTTGTTTTTGAACGACCATCATATATTAGAAACTAGCGAAATACTAGGAAAATAGTACAAGAGAATAACAAGAAAATTACAAGACAAAAAAAAGATAGAAAACACTCTACGATAAAAACAAGTAAAATTGACCAAAGATACAATGTAAAAAGAACACCAGCACCCAGACTTGCGAGTAACATAGCCCCTAGATGCAAGGTGAAGCAAACCGGGTTTTCATCTCCACTGTGGTTGCCCCTGTGCAGCCTCACCATGCATCCCATGAGCCCACACTGTGCAAATGCCAACATGATTGGTGTGTTGTCTTTAGTCATGTTGTTTGGAGCCTTTTAGGTGGTATATCTTTTAACAACCTCTAACCTTTGTAATACATCTAGTAATTGACAATTAACTTGAAAATACACCTGCATCAATCAAAGTAGCATGAGTGGACATGGACACATAACTTGATTAGAATAAGATACACTGGTTACTATTCTAAAATATGGTTCAAAATTAAAACTCACTGCAAACAAAAAAAGATATAGAATATGGTTAAATTTAAAACTCACTACATAATCTTAAAACTCAGTGTCTTTTAAAACTCAACATATTTGACCCGTTTGACCCATATAACCTATTTACGTATTTCATTGAACCTCATACAATTAATAAAAAAATAAAGAAGTACCAACACATACAAAATGTCTATTCATCATATTTCTTTTTACTTTTAAGACTCACTATTGACTTTAAAAACTCACAATATATTAAATTCTAGTTTAAAACTAAATTGTGGCTAGTTAAAATTTAAACTCAATTGGAATACACAATGTCCAAATGTAAAACTCATTTGTAGTCTCAAAAACTCACTTGAGTTTTAAAAGGCACAACTATTAACCAACTCGTATAACACAATACACGTCACTATTAACCTCCTAGTAAGCCCTCTTTTGCGGATTAAATCAAGATATTGATGAGATTAAGCTCGAATTTGTATCACCTGTGCTCGAACTCAATGGTCCTACAAACCCACCGGATGCCTTCGTTACGCAATCTGCTCGGTTCTCTCAATTTGGTAATCGGAATCGTGGAACTCGTGACAACAGAATCAATTATGGTTGTGGTAGTGGCAGGAAATCTCCTTGCCAATTGTATAAAATTCATGGGCATAAGGAAAATGCTTGCTCCACTCATTTGTCATATTCCAAGTCTACTTATCGGAACAGTGAGTCACATTCGGATGTAAGCAAAAAACGAGATAAAATCGATGGGTTTATATGAATCAAAGACCCCCAAAAAACGAGAATAATAACACCAAAAAACGGATTCTTACTCTAAAAATTGAGACGATAGAGATCGATAGAGTTTCTTACGAAGAATTTCAGACTCGAAATCTCTCAAAAATCGACCCTTTATGCGATTTGGAAGCGTGCGATTGACAGGCGTCGTGAATCTGGAACTAGGGTTTTCGAAGCTTCAGTATGATAATAACGTGAATCCCAAATCTAAAAGAAAGTGTAAATTTACCTTATAGCCCTTCCGTATGATTTTATTTAAAAAGTTCATTAACTTAAACAAATGAATCTTAGCCCTTGATTAAGATGATCTAATGGTGATTAAAGGGGTCTATGGGTCTACATTTTTAGAGAGGTCTACAATGAACTCTTCACTATATATATATATATATATATATATATATATATATATATATATATATATATAGGGAGAGGATCATTTGAGAACCAATTGGGTTTGAGAACTAAAAAGAAACTAATTTGAGCCACAAGTTTATTTACATGTATCCCCCCTCCCATGAATTGTAGTGGTTCCCCCTTGAAATGTGTGGTTGAGATTTAGTTCTCAAAAGTTCTCAAAATAAAAAATTCTCATTTGAACCTAACCCTATATATATATATATATATATATATATATATATATATATATATATATGGAGAGGATCATTTGAGAACCAATTTGGTTTGAGAACTAAAAAGAACTAATTTGAGCCACATGTTTATTACATGTATCCCCCCTCCCATGAATTGTAGTGGTTCCCCCCTGAAATGTGTGGTTGAGATTTAGTTCTCAAAAGTTCTCAAAATAAAAAGTTCTCATTTGAACCTAACCCTATATATATATATATATATATATATATATATATATATATATATATATATATATATATAGGGTGAGGTTCATTGTAGACACCCACATAAGTATAGACAGGTAGACACCCTATTTCACATGTGAAATTACTTTATTTCACATGTGTTTTCACATGTGAAATTTTCTGAACAATGAGAAAAAGGAAAAAGAAGAAAAAAGAAATTAATCATAACCATTAGATCAAAAGATCTAATGGTGAAAAAGGGTGTCTACCTGTCTACACTTATGGGGTGTCTACAATGAACTTTTCACTATATATATATATATATATATATCTATACTACTATATAATACATATTGGTCATCAGGGGTATTTTCGTCATAAAATTCCTTAATTTTAAGACGCTTACAAGAGCTTATGCAGTGTGTACAAGTGTTTGAAGCGTTGCTTTGAACCCACCTCAAACATTCATAAGGAAGTTAGATCAGGGTATTTTGGTCAGAGCATCTCTTTCTCGATATCCTCTTCAGCCGTGTAGAACCTTGCCACCCATCTCCTTCTCGATATCCTCTTCAGCCGCCCATCTCCTCTCGATTACCACGCAATCTCTAGCCGTCTCTCCCCCTTGATTGGGTACCTCCATCTTCAGCCGCACATCTCCTCTCGATTACCACATCTGAGTAACGTATCACGCAATGTCCCTCTTGATTACCACATTTTGCAGATGGCATCGCTCCCATCGTCCTCTCTCTCTTCAGTTGATTTGTTTCTTTCAGATCGACTCCATATCTGAAAGCGATTCGAGAGGTAATTGATCAGGTTTGATTTTTTTTCTTTCAGATCGACTCCATCTCTGATTCGACTCCATCTCTTCTGTTTTCGATTGTTTAGCAGGTGCAGGTTGTTCAATGGTGATTTCTTGCTTAATTGTCCGTTTAGACATATTATCCAGGTTTGATTTCATCTTCAATTACTTCATGGGTTCATCGATTTTGTTTCCTACTTTCTTTTATTAGTTTTGCAGATGTATGTCGTGGTTGCAGACCATTGGCCCTATTCTTCCATTCGAAAATCAAAACTGAAATCAATCTTTTCCACTTCTGTCATGTGTTGGTTAGAACCTATATCATCGAGGTTGGTTGTGGCCAGCAGTTTTTATACAAGCTTAGCTTCTTTATAATGGAATATTTTTAGTTTGATTTCTACTTGAAGTGTTTGCACTAGACCCTCCAAATATTAGTGGTAATGTCAAGTTTAGCTCCTTTATAATAATTTTGTTTGAGTGTTCATATGATTTGGTGTTTGTTTTGGGTGATGAGATTTGGCTTTATAATTTTTTTGATAGGGGATCGGATCTCACAGGAGCAATTTTAAGTTATATAGATGCTTATCTTGATCATACCTATGAAGTTCATGACCTTTAGGGATGCGGTTTCCACTATGACTGTATTAACTGTTCCAAAACAGTGGAAACAAAGATAGAATTTGTTATGTTGAAGCAGGTGTGAAACTGATAAATGATGATTTTTATGTTCTTCTAAATCCATAAGGATTATCAAACATTATATGATGTTGTTAAGTTTTGAACTATAAGTTATAGGAATTATCTCTTGGATTAAGGGGTTGAATGTTATTATTGGTTATTGTGATTTTATTGGCTAATTTCAAACTAAATTTTGCTATGCAGGTTGCATAGTATACCATCAGCTTGCTACACTCATGTAGTTTTATAAAAAAATGGTAAAGATGGCGATGATATGCTTGTGGAAAGGACCTCTAAGCCTGAGCTTTACAATAAAGAACATGAAAATTAAGTTGTTGCGTGATGCTAAAAACGAGTGGACTCTATTTGTTGATGGGTATGGGAAAGATGGCAAGAGAATCTATGATCAAGTCACCAATGCAGGTAGAAAATTCATGTTTTTCGTTATGAAGATCATTGACATTCAATATCTTTGTTATTTTAATGGCCTAATATCATAATTTGGTAAATCGGATCCTTAATTGTTGAAAAGAAAGTTAAATGCTATGGGATTTTAGAAAATGTTGAGCTTCCATTTTCTGTAGTTGACTACTCAAGATGCGTGCATCCCGATGGGGTTGATATGTCCCATGTCAGATTTTTCTTGCATTGTTTTATGTTATATCTATGTGGTAATGGTTGTGATTTTTTTTGTTAATCATTCATAGGGTTCATGGAATTTTATTGCTGTGAGTGTAATAACACGAGTTTACAGTTTTCCGTTTCTACACAGGTTGTGGCTTATCTCTCTGTTTATTTTTTAGAGGATATTTGATAATGGTGTCTTCCTTTTGAAGGGGTCGTGTTATTCTACAACGTCAGCTCCCAGATGTATTCTTATTTCATGAATTCACATAGTACCTAAAAACGAATGGCAATTTCAAGGTACCTGCATCGAATCTTATATGTTGACAACTCTTCTTGACTGCTGATGTCGGTTCTGATTTCGTGGTTCTTTCTTCTGTTACGAAGGTTTTTTTGTTCTTTGGTGTATCGATTCTATTTTTGTCTGGTTTATCTGTTATAGTGTTGATTTGAGACCTAAGTTTTTTGTTCTTTGTGTTTCTATAACAGGTGTTGGTTCCCGCTTTCCATTTGCCTTCTTTTTATAGGTTTCAGTGTTTCGGGTTAGGAATGGAGCACCTGTTTTGGTTCTTCCGTAACCGGTATGTGATGATTTTTCTTAGCGTGTCTGATTTTACAAGAGGTTGGTAAAATCTGATGCGTATTTTTTTCTGGGTATGATTGCTTTTGAAATCTAATCTTTAGATGCGATGCTTTCCAAAATAGTGATGTGGTATTGACATTTTTCTCACATGGGTTTGATTTGATTTGGTTATTGATCTGTATGCTAATCTTTCACTATATTTGAATCTAATTACACACACAAAAGTGTGTTTTTATATCATAATCATGGTGTTTTTATGCTGATCAAGATATACCGAAGCTTAATTTTGGGATTTTTGTAATCTGATCTCATATGATTGTTATTCAGACAGATCTTTTTTCTTTTTTATGCTATATTAGAATCTAATAGTCATAATTTAATTAATTCGCCCAATTTAGTGAAACCCCAATTAAATAACCGTTCCAAAGGTGTTAGTTATCTGATTTGGCGAATGGTTAGTTCAAATTTGCGTTTCAAAAAACCAAAGAATTTGGTTATTACTATGATTTGATTGAGCTTGATTTTTAACTGTTTGAACCGAACTTTGCAGAATTTGGTTATTACTAATTCAACCCATTTATATGTATTCTAACAACAGAGCCAAAAGAAAAGAGTTGTAGAAGATGTGGCTGCAAGAAACATGGAACTTGGGATACAATTATTACCAGCATCTTTGGAAGATATGACGAGTGCTAAACGTGTCAAGTTTTCTTCAAATTTTAATAAAAACAGGGATGAAAAACAAGCAGTACTTGTTCGAGTTCAAAAAGGTTGGAGCTTGAGGCCAAAAGAATACTGGCATGGAAATCAGACTATTCTTTAACCCATTCATAGTAAATGGGTTACTGGTTGTGTCTACTCTAATTGTTGTGGTCGCTTTAGTTGGATAGGAGTGTTATGATGGATTAAAGGTGAATGCGCAAAGTCATCTGGCTCCCTTCTCGGCAACCCCTTTTAAGGTAATAATTTTAATTATTTTATTTAAATACAATATTGAAACTTGTCGTTTAGTTCCTGGTAATGCTATGTAAGTATACGTTTGATAGGCTGAGCTCAATAGAGCGGTTCCTGAGAATGGCCTGGATGAGAAGCCCAATAGAAGCTTAAGTAATTTTAGTAACCCGAAGCTCATTCTCTTCTATTGCAGGTAGTGAACCATGTTTATTTAACCCGAAGCTCATTATACAATTTTTATTTAATCTTTTAGTTTGCATCTTTTAGCATCTGCTGGCAATCAATTTTTCCATTTTTGGCTTTCAGTTCTGTAAAATATGATAAGAAAGTGTTGGAGATGATTGGGAAGAAGTTAAAAAAGAACAGTGTAGCTCTTGATGTTGTGAACTTTGGTGATGTGAATTTTTGAAGGGAAAGAATTATCTACCTTCTTTCGAGCTAATGGCTCATGTTAATGATTCAATTAGTGGCCTTTTGGTGACGGGTTCTATTAAAGGTTAGTCTCTGCTGAATATTTTGTTATTCAGAATGTAAGTTTCTGAATTTTGGGTTATTTAGCCAGTTATTTATCTTGCGTCGAACCAGAAATGAGTTTTCTGTTTATGGAAAATATACTGACCAATTAGTTTTGAAATACTGGAAGTTGCATATAGACTAGAGAGGCAGCAGTTTTTGTTACTGCATGCTACTTTGCAAGTACAAAAATACCTTCTAACATTGACAACCGCTTCCATGACAAAATATGAACATGAAAACTATGTTATAGATTCTGGTCAGTTTAAAGACAAGCCAGTCGATTGTTTTTCATATTTTATTTGTCTCATACGGGTCAAATACTAATTTTATTATGGAAGGTTATGTACCTTATTCAAACCTTAGTGTGGTGCTTCTTGGTTTCTTACCTTCAACGTGAGTAAAGATTTTCTAGCTTATTCTAAATTTTATTTACTTTCCTTGCAGTTATGAAAAGTATCAAATTCTCCTTATGGACAAAGGTTATATCCCGTTTTGGCAATGAGGCAATGGCAAGAGCCGAAAGACCGATCGTAGTCGAAATATTCGGAGCACATGTAGGAGAATTTAAAGGTGTGTCAGCCATAATCATGCCCTTAAACTTATAAAATAAAACAGATTCTCTAAACAACTCTTATTCTGCAGAAAGAGTGCAACTGAGTTCTACAACAACCTCCTTCATCTGATTATACTCCTATCATAAATTCGCTAGAAGAAAGGTCAGCTATGATTAAAATGTCAATCCTACTTATAGCAATGAATTATCCATGTACACACGTGCACATAGCCCTACACATATATATACCTTTTTCACTCTTTGATATTATTGCTGTTTAGCATTCTTCCAATATTAATTCACACTTTCAGGTTCAAAGGTAGACTACACCTTATCCGATTAGTCAAAACTGAAAAAAAAAACAAAATGTAATTGGTGTCAAAAACACAAAAACGGATTTTAGATTTTTCGGTTGGTTTCACACTTTAAAAGGATCGACTCTTTTACTTTATAACTTGCTATCACCAAAGTGTAATTCACACTTTTATGTTTCCCGGCATGACGACTTGATGTCGTGTGTTTTTTTTTTCCTTTCGTGTTGTTCGCTGTATTTCATGTCGTTTTTAGATTAAAAAAAAAATATAGTTTCTATTGACAATTATATATTATATATAGCTGAAGTGAATTCGAATGCTGTTCTTTTTGTGTAATTTGACTTTCAGATAGTACAAATTGTTGTCAATGCTACTGTTTCTCTACATTTTTCACTATACATTTTCGGTTTTTAAACATTACTACAGTCTTTGCAGGTCTTTTATTCTGTTCGTGCTGTTGTATCTGGTTTAAAGGCGACTTAGAAACCCGTGGTGAAAGCTTGAACTCCCCTGCCGCAACGCCCGATGGGTCTCCCCTTGTTCAATTTGTTTGAACGGCCTTGAAATATATTTCTAATATCTAATACTAAATAAAAATTACAAATGAGATCAGATGTGATGGAAAATAATATTTCATAGTAGAGTCTTGTAAGTACGTGTTTATCATTTTAACGGCCTCTGTTTTCTTTCGCAGTTCTAGAGTCGTAAATAGAGAAGGCATTTTTCTATCTTTTTGAAGGACTGAAAACTTATTTAAAACTAATTTGGTAGTAAAAATGATACTATGGATTCTTTATATAATAGTTTAATAACCAAGTAAATTTTATAAACTGTTCACAATTATTATTATCAACTTTTAATATTCATCTGATCAAATATTTATTTTTAAAATACTATTTTTATTACTCATTACCCAACCTTATTCATGCTTTCGTGTTATTATATAATTGATACCTGCAAGGCACATTACGTGGATTAGAGGTGCAAGTTCAAACCGGAACCGGTTCTATGGAAACGAACTGGTTTCAACCCGGTGTATAGTGGAACCGGTTTGTGTAGCCCCCAAAATGCATGTTCATAATGAGAAGATTAATAAACTAGCAGAAAACAAGTCTCACGTTGTTTAATTGTCGCCTCACCGAACGCATCAACCTGAGATAAATAATACGTTTTAAACTGTCGCCCGCCGCAACGCGCGGGTAACCCACTATATAGACACATATACACACACTCAGATACATGTTCTTTTTTTCAAAAAAAAATTAGGTATAAACACTAAAATAAAATGGTATCTTTGATGATAACTGATGATTTTTAATAAAAGTTCTGAAATTTAAAAGTTAAAATTTTAAATTATAGATGATTGTAATAGTTTAGAAATGGTTTTAATGGATGTTTTTAAATTACTATGTTTGTGACCAATCTATATTTTAATTCGGGTGTTTGTTGTTTATTTGTTTGAGTTCTAAAAAAACGAATACCTCGATGTAAATTGTCGTGCCGCCATAACAAGCGAACAAATAAACAAATACCGCGTTGTAGTTTCTTGTGCCGCTGCAATGCGCGAACAGAAGACGAATAACACGCTATACACTGTCGCCGCCGCAACGCGCGGGCACACGACTAGTATATATATATATATATATGTGTGTGAAAAAGGGTGTCTACCTGTCTACACTTATGGGGGTGTCTACAATGAACTTTTCACTAGATATATATATATATATATATATATATATATATATATATATATAGTGATCTCTTGATCTAATGGTTGTGATTAATTTTCTTTTTTCTTTTTTTCTTTTTTCTCATTAATTAGAAACTTTCATATGTGAAAAAGAGCTATTTCACATGCAAAAGTGTCTACAATGAACCTCACCCTATATATATCTATATCTATATCTATATCTATATAATATATATATAAAAAGATTAGATGCCACATGGCATCACCACAACAATCTTTGATATCATTTTCCCGCTCAAATGCCCCCAAACTAAATAAAACGCGGATCTTATATGATTCACACGCGGATCCTCGATTAGCGGCGTATAAGCAACAAACCCTAATTCCAAATCTCATTATAATCATCTTCATCGAACTCTCCGCATCTCATTCTGCTCCTCCGATCATTCGCCTCCTTCAATAATCATCATCCGTGCACAATCTCGGCCTCACTTCCATCGATTCCAGGTAAAATCTAAATGGTTCAAGATCGCAAATCTTCCTTTTGTTAAACCAATTTTCTGTGTTTTTTTCTGATGTACGATTTCTGTAATCGAAATTGATTCTGAATTCTGATTTCTAAAAGTGGCTAACACTAAAAGAGGCTATCAAGATTTTTGCTTTTTGATTTCTGATGTGCCTATCAAGATTCGAGTTACATAACCCTAAAAGATAAAAATCCTAAAATATATCTATTGCATCTGTTAACTGATTATTCATCTATGCATGATTCTCACCGATTACTCAAATTCTTTGTTGCGCAGATCGATTATCGGAGCTAATTATGAACTCTATATTATGATTTTGCTTTGTGATCGATGTGATTGGAAGCTTCGTCCAAACCGGTAAATTGCTTATGTATCGAATATGATTAACGGGTTTCTTCTGCAAATTGATTACCTAAATTAACCCATGGTCATAGACAGTTACTCCAATCTTTTGGATCATCAGAGTTGCTAACCATCGCATATGGTTGGTCTTCTGCTTTTTTTCTGCTATGTTATCCAATTACTAAATTTTCACTTTGATAGTAGTCAATCAAGACGTATTTACTCAATATGTTGGTCTTCGAATTCTTTTTCTATTATTTGCTCGCATGATTTTCGGCATGATAATTATTTGATGTAGATTTGCATAAACTATGTTTTTAGATTACCATTACTTACTGACCCAAGGTATAGATAAGAGAAGTTCATTGTATCAAAAAATCCCAAATACTCCCTCAAGTCAGTGCAGTTTGCCTTCTGCCACCACTAGCATGCAATTTTTTTACACACTATATTTGTAACATGCTCTCTATTGCACATAATGCTTCTAATTTTTAGTACCTAGATAACTGAACAAACTGCACATCAATATATCTTTCCAAAATTTCAATATTTTCATGTAGATTTATATGCTCAGCATGATACGGTGATGCTAATGACCCAACCCAACGACTGGAATAACTAATCAATAATCTGAGCTTAGGTTCCATTAGGGACCTGTTGGAAATGTTGCTGATAATAACAGAGGACATGAAGAAAGAGTCTACAAAAATATATTATTTAATGTCTTATAATAACCGTCTTCTTTGTAGATAGGTGTTTAATTGTGTGTTTTTTTATTAATATGGATCCCAAGTTCTTGAGAAACAAGAGGTATGTGTTCATAAAATCTCTTGGATTGTTTAGTGGTTTATATAATTTCCATAAAAATTCAGATTTCTTGAGGTGATAAGATTCTTTTTATCACGTGGACACCCTCTTAAAAGTTTATAAATCTAACAATTTTGGCCCTAAAAAAATAACAAATTTTCGATTGTGAAAACATGCATGATCTTGACTGATAATTTGTTCCTTCCCCTGATCAAACCTTCCAAATAAATTCCATCATCTAGCTCCTCAACAAATATTCATGCCAAATTTGCAATGAATGCAAAATGATTACCTTTTGTGGTTCTGTTTGTATTACTACTACTGTTTGGTTGGTTTGATTATGTCATGCATTATGATTCATTATTGTTCCACAGGTGCTACCCAAGTTGTTATTGTGCTTTACCTGTTTGGTACTAAGGTAAGTACGTAACTTTTTCATTGGCATGTTAGTAGTTTTGTTCTTAGTCATAGCATGTTTTTGGTGCTTTATTTGTAGGAGAAGTTTGAAGAGAAATGGCTTAAGCTTTTACCAAGGGTTGCTGAAGAGGTAATTTATACAGCTGCCCATTGACTCTTTTCTAATTTTAATCAAATGGAACTGAAAAGCTTTAACATTTACAAGAAACTAGAAAAGCACATGCACTAATCAACATATATATCACTGGTTTAACATCACTAATTTGCAATCTTTGTGTGCTGTGTTGAGTGGAACTGCCATATTCAGTTTATTTACACATGAATGGAACAATTCAGGTTATGCATTATCTTCAAAACAAGTTAAATGTGTAAAATAGAAAAAGTTTAGCAAAAAGTCAAATGGTTGAAAGTCATCCAAAGTGTAATTTAAATGCATTACACCTCCTTAATCATTTTATTCAAATACTTTAACCAATAATGCATAACATGATCTTTGTAATGATATTCGACACAATAATTGTTTGCTCACTTCTAATAAAAATTGAGAAAAAAAAGTGTTTTGAGTCGATTGAACTCAACCCCCAAACTTTACCTGTTTTGACCTGGCCCATTTGACCAGTTACCCAACTCATCCGATGAAAGAAAATGAATACCGATTCAAGGCCCAAAGAAGTCAACTCTTCGGGAAAGATTTGGGACCATTGAATCTGAAAGACAGCTGAATAAGTGAATAATGCAAAGTGCAGGTTATTATGATTTTCTCCAATAAAAGTTGTAGGTGTTGCTGTTACTAAATGTTGTTTATATAATGATCAAAATCATTCTGCGTATATCACTGTACGACACTTGCCACAACATTGTTTTAATTTGTTTAATGGATAGGATGTTAAACACACGAGTCATAGGCTACTGTAAGAGTTCTTCAAGTTGAGAGAAATATAGATATATTATTAACTGTTTTAACCGAAATCCTCATTTTTCTTCTTAATTAAAGTTTACTATGTTCTTTAAACCTTTCAATCTGATTTCATGCAGAATACAAAAATGACCAAAGTGTATATCACTAACATCCGCAACATTTGTCAATCGTCATAAATAGAAAATTAATGGTTACGATATTTTTTTCCAGATTGTTGCCTATACATTTTGAGGAACCCTTCATTCAGATTTCAATACATGTTACTTTTTGTTTTGATCGGATAAAAAATTCATTAATATCATTTTGGTTTGTTTTGCAGGTTCATCACATATTCTCACTTTAAACATTTGTGTTTTCAATTTTGGGCTGTGAAGGGATTATTAATTGTATTGACTTTGATTAACGAGTATGAAGTGAGAATTTGTTAGAAGAATCATCTGACTATTAACTTTTCTTTTGTAGGAAGAACTTGGCAAACAATTCTTGCAACAATGTTGCATTAGGAGTGAATCAAGTGTATGTTGGTCCAAGTTATAGAGAAAACAAGGTAATAGGTTCAAATACTCAAATCCCCGTCATCGCAGATTCTGTGTGCACTTCGATAATTATGTATCATAAATAGTTTTGCAATTACAACGCATAATTGTCAATACATTTTCTTTATTCTTTGTAGGATATAAGATATGGAATAAGATTGTGGTACGTATCGACCCAACTTGCTATAATATCACATTGCATCAATACAAGCTCTTTTATTTGCTTTTAGTTCTTAGTTGTTCAATATTTCTCATTGTTATATATATTATTTTTGAAAATTATGTTCCTTTCTATTTTTTTTATCACAGAACTACAAAAATCAGAAGTGGAATATGGCTTTAGCCGAAGAACATGGAGATCAATCGTATTAGTTTATGTTTTATTTTAAAGTTTTTTTTAACCCGTCATGCGATGCACGAGTTTCATTTGGAGTCTTTTTTCAAGATATTGTATGTCTTTCTTTATTTGTAGATATATCTACATTTTGCAAATGCGTTCTTTGCCTCGAGATAACATGCACACGGGTATCAAAGATTACATTTTGTCATGAGTGAAATATGAGTTTATGCTTGTGTTTATAATAAGGAGTTTTTTAAAAGGCATCATGCATTTCACTCCATCCATAAAATTATGTACATTTTATGTGTATGTATATGAGATGCACTGTATTGACAAAAGTGGTTACTGATCCAAATCCTATGAACATCTTAAGTATTTGATCTTGCTTGCTTATTAACCTTTTACGGATCGGTGCCCCTGTTATGTTACTTCGAAATCTTGATTAGAAATATGGTCTTTGTAATGGTACTCAACTTCAGATAGTAGCTCTTGGGAAACGCATCATAGAAGCAAAGGTAATATTAGGAAGTAATATTGGTTTTCGTACGTTTATTTCTAGAATTTCGATGTCTCCTTCAGATAAAAAAGTTCCATTTAAATTCAATAGGAGACAATTTTCGATTGCGGTATTATATTATAATGATAGTTAACAAAAGCCAAGGTCAATCACTTTTAAGAGGTAGACTCTATTTAAAAAATCCATGCTTTAGTCATGATCAGTTTTACGTTGCATTATCAAGGGTTAAAAGCGGTGATTGACTAAAACTTCTCATATTGGATGAAGACGGAAACATGACAAACAAAACATCAAATGTTGTTTATAAGTCTGTATTTTCAAATTTGTAACTTTTCTATATTGTTGAACGTAAATTTTTTTCCTTTAATTCCAATTATCGAATTACATTTATTATAGCATGTTAAATTTTGGATTCATTTTTTGAAAATCTGCTCGTGCGTCGCACGGGTATCAAAAACTAGTATATATATATATATATATATATATATATATATATATATTTATAAAATATACAATACAAATTCAAGATGAATAGTAAACTTTAGGATTCTTAGGTTTTGGCCACAAAAGTTTTACTCCTTTTACATTTTAGTCCTCCCTGCCCACAGTTTTTTCATTACCACCGTATTGCGCTTCAACACTGCATTGTCTCTCTGCTGATTTAACCATCGTCATCGTCAGGTCATCCACTTCATGCCAACTAGGTTTTCGAAGCCAACCACCGATCAATCGGTAGGCAACTTCCGATGATGAACCCGACGCAACCACTGATCGCAATCGAGGTAAACAAACGTAGTCTTATTTTATTAAATGACTTCGATGGGGTCTAAGATCGTCGGTGCTGACTGAGATAGTGATCGTGGATGGAAAATAGCAGCTACCTTCGACATCCGACCGTGGAGGTCAACAATCCCGGTGGTTTCGTATGGAGTTGTTTTTAGGGCTTGGATTTTGGATAAATGTATTTGATTCATATTTAATGATCGCTGATCGTTTCTAAAACATCAGTTCGAAATGCATGTTTGTGATTTTGTACGGAGTTGTTTGCTTCTCTTATGCGATTGTACTTAAAATTAGGGTTCGAATGTTCATACCTGATTTCTTTTTAATGTGTTTTTTTTCTCAGGTTTCTCATGCGATTGTTGTTATCTTCAGTTGGTATATTCCTACTTATCTTCTTTGTCAGTTTCTCCTAATCTTGATTTTCTCCGTAGCTTGCTATTCTTTATTTGGTTTGCTTTTTTATTGCATGTTTATTTCTTTGTTGGTTTTATGATTTAATGTGTTTTACTTTTTCCGTATGTATGGTATCTCGACTTTTGGCTATGGTATCTACACAGGTTAGTTAGTCTTTTATGTTGGTGCTGAATCAATCTTTATCTGGTCACTTTGAGGTAAAAAGCAATGGTGTTTGCCTTTGTGAATTCGTTGAGTAAAAAATATACTCAGTGTTTGTATTTATTTCAAAATAATTTGAAGATCTTTGTTTTATATCTGTGACAGGGTTACAAATTTGGTGTTTACCTTTGTGAATTCATCATTACTCTCAGTTGGTAAAGGGTTAGAAGAACTTGACTCCTTATGGTTCCACTGCTTCGGTTGGTTGATGTTTTTACTTTTGATTTAGCAGGTGTCTGTGTTGATGGAGGTTTATGTTTATTATATGATTTGCAATTTCCTGATATTGTTCTTCAATTTTTGGTTCGTTGTTCAAAAAAACGTCTCGCTGTCTCTCAGTATTTGTATCTGCTGTATGTTACATGTGTGAATTACACTGAATTCGTTTGCTGTTTTGTATCCTATGTGTCAACAGAGATATGAATAAGCTTCATTGGGTGCAAAAGTTATTCTAAAATGATTTTTCAGACATACAACGAAGATCCCAACAACTCCAAGACTTTCTTTAATGGTATTTTAGGCTATACAAGCACTTTTAATATTTCCAGAATAGTTAATCATTCTATCAGTTTTTGTGGTTCGATTGAATTTAATATATGTATTAGGAATTTACGCCAACTTCATGTTAATTTGTTATGGGTTTTATCATAATTGATTAGGGGTATGTTTGTATCAGTGTGTTGTAACTTGAAGTCTTCAAATTGCCTTTTAAATGCAAGGGTCTGGTTGTGGAAACCCATTGTTTCTGTTTGTGTGTATTTTCTATGATGCGTACTGTCATTTAGATGTTTATGTTTGTTGACTGCTTGATTTTTAGCTATTTGTCTTCTCATCTTCATCATTTATGTATTTAGGAATACTAAAGTTTGGCATTGGTTTGTGTCTATTATCGGAAGGATTGTTGCAAAGGTTAGTTCTTTTAATTTCATTACTATGGCTGTTGTTAAATTTTTATTTCAGGTAGTATTTTCTTTATGAAAATCCTTTAAACAATATAAAATGTTATATGTAGATGGGTTGGTACTAATAGATAGTCATTAGGTTCATGTTTAGTATTAGTAATGTCAATGCATCTATTATTACCTTTTACAATGATGTCTGCTAGGTACCTGTTGGTTATTTAGAGTGGAGAGAGAGAGTTGTGACAAATTTTGAAATTTTCATAGAGCTTAAAGAGGCTTATGAGAAGAAATAATGATAGTTTGAGTGACTCATTAGCCCTACATTAAATTCTTATGTGTCTAAGGAAAAGAATTTATTGTTATTTCTTCTCAAGAAATAATGATAGTTTGAGTGACTCATTAGCCCTTAGACACTTAAAGAGGCTTATGAGAAGAAATTTTCATAGAGCTTAAAGAGGCTTATGAGAAGAAAGAATTTTGAAATTTTCATAGAGCTGAAATCCCTTAGACACTATGATAGTTTGGAAAATTTATTGTTATTTTGGATTTAGATATTGATTTATTAATTAGAGTAAGTTTTATTTTGTGTATTAAAAATGTATGTGTTTTCTTACAATTTGATTGTCTTCATTTTTTTTGTTCCTCTATAAGTCAGTTTATGTATGCATCTGTGGTCTGACCCATAATTTAGTAGTTTCATATGACATGATAAGTGACTTATATAAGCTTATAAGCTATTGACCTAATTACTAAACTGTTAGGTTTATAAGATTATGGATTTATGAATCTGATTTTCATTAAAAAAAATTATTTACTTTGAGCTGAAACCGAAAAGCCAATCATCATCAAGTTCTATCTCACCAGTAACCCCAACAGCAAAAGTATCGAGGAAGCATAACTGAGATTCACCAGGTATGATTATCATGCATAATGCATTACACTAAATAGTTGTGAAATCTTTGGCTGCAATGGTTATGACGAATAGCAAGGTGGACATCTTTGGTTTAGCACCATTGTGACCAGTACAAATGTCAGCATTTTTTTATCTTTATCTGTGCCTTATGGCTCTGAAAATCAACCAAGGGTCTTAGCCTTTTGTATATGGTGTTACTGATTTACTATGATGATTTCTGAGCTTCTTCAATAACTTCATGTTTCAATAGTCAAATTCTAGCATTTAAGTTAGTTTTTTTTCCCAAAAAAAAGGAAGAAGCCCAGTTCTTTTGATCCTTCAATGCTTTTCCCATAAGGGCTTATACCTTCAATTTTTAGAAAAACTTCATTTGCTTCCTTTATTTTTCGTTTTAAAATTAAAAACCAAAATCCCCCATGCTTTTAAAAAGAATCTGCGTTCTATTTTTCGAAATTAAAAATAAAATAATTGGTAAGAGGTCTTTGTTGGATTAATGCCCCTTTTATGTCATATATTCATTAGTTGGATAGTCATTTATATATGATTTAAGTCGAAATACAATCCCAGAAGTGATCATTGTTAATCAGTTGGTAAGGTTTTCTGTTTCTGGTCTTCTTTATGTCTACTTACCTTTTTCTTTACTTTCTACTGAACATTAAGAAGTCTATTTCTTATTCATTTCTCAAGTAGTTGGGTCTGTTTGTATATTTTTTCCTTTAAAACTTAGTAAATTAGATTGTTTTTGAGGGTTAACTTAGGTGACAATTATAGCTGCCAGAATTATTAGTAAGGCCTAATTGCTTACAGTTACGGTAGGGCTTCCAGATGCAGACCCAGTCATACCCAAAAAATCAAAAGAGAAGCAAGAACAAAGTAGCAGGAACAAAGTACATGTGTGACCCGATTTTCAGCTCTGTAAAAGAAGTGCAATAATCATTTGTAGGAAACTTTTGGGGTCCTCATTAAGGTAGCAAATGTAGCAAACTATAATATCTATTGTAGCAGGTGGCACTTGAAGGTAGCAAAAACATAGCATATATGTTTTGTAAATTGGTTTGGGTCGGGTCTTTATGATTTCTTTTTCATACTTGCATATATTGTGGCAGGTAAATGGTACTAAAAGACCTAAAAATACTGCATTGCAAGTTGATTTGGATTGGGGACGCAACGCAAATCTGCCATCCGTAGTCACAGAGGAGGTTTCTCAGTCCATTGAACATGAAACGTACATCTGAGGGACATTTGATGATGTTCAAAGAGTTGACAGGTTACCTTCTAAAGCAACAAGGGAAATGAAGGAATTGGTAAACCACAAACTGCTATATCTAATTGTTTTTTAATTACTTATATTCTGTTGGTTTTATGTATGTTTATATGGGATATAAATCTTGAATCTTCACTTTGCAGGATCAATAAAGTTTAGCATAGTTACATATTTAGGTTATGTTTAGCTCAATGATTACATCAAAAGGTATGGTAATATGATCAGTTTCTTCAACATTTTGGTTTGTTATTTAAAATTTTTTAGGCTACAACACTATTCTTACTCATTGTTAAACTGATTTAATCATCCCTTTATCTCGACAGAAAACCAAAGCAGCAAGGCAGTCTTCCATCAGCTACTTAAGCTGATATGGAAAGAGTATAAGGTTACTAAAAGCCTTTGTTAATGAATTTTGAAGACCAACAAATGGTGTCAAATTAGAAGGCTGCTATTTCCAAAACCAGGTAATACCACTGCAATCAGTCACGAAACAACGTAAAAATAAATAAACAACTTATATACTCTTAAGAATAAAAGTCAAAATCATACTATACACTTTTACTTCTCAAAAGTCTCAATTTAGTTAACCGTTATCTACGGGTGAAGAACAGGCATCAATAGTATTTTGTTTCTTTCAAATGTTATGTAATGTAAATATTCCATTACTAGAAGTACATGTACAAAAATTGAACCCTGCAGTTGAGTAAAAAACCGAGGAATGGGTTTCAAGGACGCAATGCATTGCTATATATACAACCAAAATGTGCATCTCTCATTCTTTTACATACTAGCAACTCATTTTAGTAAGCTGCAAGAAGGAAGGGATATTTCAAAATCAGGAGATGGTAAGACATATATACTTATGTTGCCTTTTTATCACTAATAGAAATACCGATATGCTAACAACATTCTGATCAGGATGAAGATCCTATGGGGTTAGATGATTTACCTACAATTGAAATTTAAAAGTATTGACATCTTCAATTATAGTAGGAGTGAAATAACTATAAAAGATCATAACGAGGCCACCTTAATAAATCTACTAAATGCATATCGAGGTGGTTGTCGTCTTGGTGTCGCGTTAACTATTACCATACATCAACGCAAAAAGGGTGGCCC
>JBCNJP010000018.1:1412203-1496761 GCA_039602395.1 Deinandra increscens subsp. villosa | reverse complement strand
CCCCTTTTAGTTAAAAATTTTCACCAAAAAATTTGAATTTCCCACCATTAGTTCAAACTACACCCAAAATTTCGAACTAAATTTACTTATTATCGATTCCCTCTCACTTTATCAGAAAATTTCCAATTAAAAACCTCCAGCGAATAACTAGGTCTTCTTTCTCATCCATATTATTCACATCTTCCATGGAGCTTCAACAACGAATAGCTTCAACAGCCAGCGCTAGCGATTCTTCAGAAGTGGGATGTGATTTGGGAGACCATTCAGTCCAGAAAACGGTAATTGTCAAGTTATTCCGTTTCATTACTTACAATCTGTTTTCATAAAATTGTTTCTTTTGTTTATTATTGATACACGTTTAACTTGGGATCCCTGAATTTGTGTACAGTTACAGTTACAGATCGATAAAATTTCGTTTCATACAGAATTGATTAGGAAGGGGTATATATTGTAGATATCCTCTCCATTCATTTCAACCCATTCATTTTATGCTAAATTAGTTATTTACCTTCTTAAATGACTGGGGGAGCATGCTAAATTAGTTATTTTTATGCTAGGAATGTTGAGGTCAAGCATATGCACATGTTTGTAGATTCATGTTACTGGTGAACCTCCTTTCTTCTTTATGTACACTGCTAAAAATGGTGAACTGTTTGTTTAATAATATCCACTGAAGACATGATGTGTTCTGCTCTTCCCTTTGGATGTCTTAAATTTGGGTATAACATATCAAATAATTAGTCAGTAGGGTCTTTATGTGATGTATTAATAACTAAGAACTAATTTACGTTACTCTGGTCATTAATTACTAGCTAGGAAATGATCCTAGAGGACATATATAGGAATGTTTCCAACATTTTTTGTAGGTTCATGTTAGAGGGGTACAAAATAAAGAAATTTTAGTTTAAATCCCCTGTAGAAGAATAGAAGAATGTTGATGTCATACATCTGCTACTCTGCTAGAAATGGTGAACTGTTTGTTTATATCCACTGAAGACATGATGTGTTCCACTCTTCCCTTTAGATGTCTTTAATTTGTGTATAACATATCAAATAATCAATCAATAGGGTCTTTAATTTGTGTATAACATATTAATAATTAAGAACTAACTAAGAGATAATGAATTAACAGGGTCTGCATGCTTTCCTATTTATGTACTTTGTTAAAAAGCATCTAACTACATTCTGTTAATTGTACAAAATTCAAGGATCGATCCAACAACACTGATGGTCAATTGGAAAAACTTGAGTTCGAACTTAAAGAGGAGAGACTTCTTAGGGATGAAAAAAATGAACAGATTAAGGCCCTCTTCTTGAAGATTCAAGACTCGGAGAAAAAACTTGATCTACTTATAGCTCATCTATCTGCAATTGGACCACCGTTACCACACAAACTTAATGCTCCGGCATCTACAGAGGTGAATTCTTTACATCACAACTTAATTAATCATACTATTTTTCAAGTGCCTTATAATCACATACACTCTTGTTCATGAAGAACACAATCCGGATGAACTCTTGTTCCTGAAGAACACAAATAGATGCAAGTTCCTGGTACATAAGAATATATACTTCATGTAAGAACAAAGATATGAGTTAAATGGGGCCCTGCTATTATTCATTGAAAATGTATGTTAATATGAAAAAATAGAGTATATACATAATCTGTATGAATAAAACTGGAACAACTTATGTTAGATTAAAAAAACAGAATAAATACTTTCATGATAGGTCTGCGTCATTATTCTGGTCTAACTTTTTACCATTTCAAAAACATTGTTCTAGGAAAATTCTAAGGAGATTTTTGTTGGATCTAGCCACAGCACTAATCATGCTGACATACACACAACGGTTAGTATTTGTCAAACTCATTATAGGTTTGATTGCTCATTTACTAGTAATTAATTGAACTGTAGGGCGTGAAATCGGTGGTCGATCAACCTCGTCTGAAGCGGTTGAAAAGAAAAAGGTAAATATTTGCCATTCAAGTTTCATTCCGTTCTATATTTTCACAGTAATCTGTTTGGTAATGTCATGTAGTCCCATTTTAAATGTTATTTGGTACCTCAAACACTTGGGCCAGCTAGGGATTGTTGGAACAAATGGTGAGATGTGTAGCAAACAAAGTTCAACTGACTTTGAAGTTGATCTGGAACTTAATTAATGTGATCTTCATCCGGATGTTTTAAGTTCATCTGGATATCTAATGTTCATCTGGAAATCAATTGAACTGTAGGACCTGATGACCCATACTACTTGCAATAAAATGGCACTCCTCAGTCCATATCTATCATGGTGGTAAGTATTTCAAAATTGCTATATATATTATGATCAATTTCCATAACCTAATTATCAATTATATGTTTTGGTATAGGAAGGAATACAATAAAAAATGGTCCTAATTAAGCTCAAATCTGGACAGTTGAAGATGAAGACCACTTACGCGGTAGTGTTGTTGACTTGTAATTGAATTAGATTGAGAATAATGCTTGTATGCAGTGTAATTTTCTTTAATTTTTTCTTTGTATTTCATTTGTATTGACTTGCAATTGAATTTTATTTTATTTGTAATTAAATATATGTGTTAAATTTTATTTGATTTGTAATTAAATTTTATTTGATTTGTAATTAAATATAGGGTTCATTGAGATAAAATGTATGATTTCAACTACCCTTTGGCCACTTTCTTTTTCCAAATATATGTGGCTAAAACACAAATATACGTGACCATATAATACCAAAGGCCACGCTTTTTATATCTTAACGTGGCCGTTGCCACCATTTGGCCACGCGTATTGAGACAAAATGTATGATTTCAACTACCCTTTGGCCACTTTCTTTTTCCAAATATATGTGGCTAAAACACAAATATACGTGACCATATAATACCAAAGGTCACGCTTTTTATATCTTAACGTGGCCGTTGCCACCATTTGGCCACGCGTATTGAGACAAAATGTATGATTTCAACTACCCTTTGGCCACTTTCTTTTTCCAAATATATGTGGCTAAAACACAAATATACGTGACCATATAATACCAAAGGTCACGCTTTTTATATCTTAACGTGGCCGTTGCCACCATTTGGCCACGCGTATTGAGACAAAATGTATGATTTCAACTACCCTTTAGCCACTTTTTTTTTTCCAAATATATGTGGCTAAAACACAAATATACGTGACCATATAATACCAAAGGCCACCCTTATTATATTTTAATGTGGCCGTTGCCACCCTTTGGCCACGCGTATTGGGACAAAATTTATGATTTCAGCAACCCATTTGGCCACGTTTTTTCATATCATATGTGGCTAAAACACAAATATACGTGACCATATAATACCAAAGGCCACGCTATTCATATTTTAACGTGGCGGTTGCCAACCTTTGGCCACGCGTATTTGGACAAAAATTATAATTTCAGCAACCCATTTGGCCACGTTTTTTTATAACATATGTGGCTAAAACACAAATATACGTGACCATATAATACCAAAGGCCACGCCATTCATATTTTAACGTGGCCGTTGCCACCCTTTGGCCACTCGTACTGTGACAAAATGTATGATTTCAGCAACCCTTTGGCCACGTATTTTTATAATGTATGTGGCTAAAACACGAATATACGTGACCATAAAATACCAAAGGCCACGTTAACCAAACACATGTGGCCGTTGGAACCCTTTCGCCACGCTTTTCTGAAGAATTGTTTGATTACAACAACAAATATTGGTACCCTTTAGCCACGCTTATAGGTGGCTTCAGCCACTGATATTGTAACGTGGCCGTAGGGTACATATGGTGACGGCACCTATGGTGTCGTTTGGAATGGAAAAAAAAACGTGACAAAACACCTTTTGTCACGGTTTTTTTCCGTGGCCAAAGGTTAGTTTTGACGTAGTGGGCCGAGAAATAAACAAAGCGGATACTACAATATTGCAGAAGACACAGAAGATAGCAGTAAAGAAGGTACAACAATATAATTCATGGTTGTAGATATTTTATTGTGCATTAACACGTTCATATTTATTTATTTATTTGTTTATTTTTTTCGTACTTTTATGTGCATATTAGATGTCAAGAAGGGAAAGAAAGGAGAAAGATCAACGTTGGATGGCTCGTCCAAAACTCTAAGTTTGAAAATCAAACAAAATGAAGACTACAATCCTGATGATGAAGTCGACAAGAACAGCCCAGAAGGTATATTAAAACAAATTAGTGTCATATATACAATATTTGTGAAAACAACTGAAACACATCGTAGGGACGCACGTGTGTGTCATGCATATAATACACGCAAGCACTAATACGGACGCATACATGTATTGATAAGATGTAATATTGCATAAGTTAGTATTTAGGCGTCAGCTTTCAGGATTGACGCATGTGTGCATTATACATGTATGATGTGTAAGAGCAGGACGCACATGTGCGTAGACAGATGTGACCACATGTTTGGATTCGAATTATGTAATGATTTACACGAAAACATAACTACCATGCAGATCAAACGATGGTGGATTACGAAATGCTAAAAAGAAAAAGAGGAACGAAAGGTAAAAAAACAGCCAAAGGGAAATGTGCACCCAAACTGGCTAAAAGATGGTTCTCAATAAAGACGCGGTCAGCACCGCTTCAACTATACAAAGCAATCAGCAAGCTGTCAAAAAACGCAACGTGCAGCTATCAGAAGCATGGGGATGGGTCGTATGCTGAAATTTTGCGTGGATGGCATACCATCAAGACTTGGGCACTTTGTTGTGGACAAATTCAACCCAGATACAATGGAGATCGACCTTGGGGAAGAGAAGGTAAGAATAGACCACGAAAAAATATCAAAGCTGTTTGTGCTGGAAAACAAGGGTTATGAACTAGAATTTCCTAAAAAGAAAACACTCGGACCGCTTGCCAAATCATGGAAAGCAAGATACCCCGGTAAGTATGTGACTCGAGTTGAAATTACGAAGAGAATGATCCAAGAGAGGGATGATCCCGGATTGATGTTTAAGCTCAATTTCATAGCATTATTCTCAAGCATTATGGTCGAGGCTGGAACCAGTGAGAGGATAAGGCTTGATTCCATGGCAGCAATTAAAGACGATGTTGATGTTGATAATATAAACTGGAACAAGCATGTGCTTGATGGGCTGAAAAGATGTAAAAATTTATGGACGAGGTACAGCAACAAGTTAAGATTCACCGGTCCATTGGTGGTGCTCACAGTACGTCAATTATAATTTTTATTATGTTCATATATTATGTTATATATATATATATACATATATATATAGATATATACCAAACACTAACGTTTTAAATTTTGTAAACAAATGCAGATCATATACGTCGATAGCATCACTTGTCCGGGAATAGGCATTGAGCGTAACACAAGCCCCATACAGTTTTGGACAATGGAGTCGTTGAAGGAAAGAGAGGAGTATGAGATTGAGAATGGCGGGTTCGGGATCGGAAAACAAAGGGAAACATTTGTTGACACCGAAAGGGACGAAAGTGAACAAGAAGACAATAGAGAAAACATGGAGATTGTTATAAGAAAAGAGGAATTGACAGAACATTGCGGCCTAAAGGTAAAAATATAAATTTTATGCAATTTTAGGGCAATTGTATAATTAACATGCAATCATTAGTTAGAACTATAACGAAGTAAAGCTTGAATCACAACTTGTTATATATGACGCACACGTGCATTACAATAAATAAAAATAAAATAAACTGAAGGGAACGCATATCTGAATGGCATGATTCATTTATATGTATAATATGCAGTGCAAACAACGATTTATGAGTAAGTTGCACGTGTGCGTCATACCGAAAACCATTCAAATATAAATTTTAGGTAATTTTAGGGCAAGTATATAATTAGCTTGGAATCATTAGTTAGAAATATAAACAAAATAAGGCATGAATCGTACATTGACAGGTACGACGCACGCGTGCATTATTTTAATAAAAAAAAGAAAAAGGTAAAGGGATAGATATAATGTGCTTTAAAAACCATTGTGTGTATATATTTATATAATGATGTTAATTTTTTAATTCATATAAACGCTGACATGAAGCATGTCGTTAATAACGCACACGTGCATCCCATGATGTTTACATGTATTTGATAGCGATTTTAACATTTGTGTTGCAGGACCATATGGAACGTCTTCGCGAGGTGTTTAAAATGATGAAAGAAACGAAGACGGAAGTTGAAAAGGTGTTATCGGATGCGTGCACGAAGTTTGGGAAGGAAAAAGAAGTGGAAAACTATGTTGAGATATATAGAAAACACTACAAGGAGGTAATTGAGTTCTATCAAGAAAGTAAAGAGAAAAACATGAACGTGGAGGTGCAAAATGAAACGGGTAAGGTGACGGGCATGTTAAATGACGGTGAGAAGAGGAAGAAAAAGAAAAAAGGTCGAAGTGGATTATTCAATGCCATCATTTGACATCGGGATACCTAGCTCCCAGAGCTCAGAAGAACCCAATGGTGACACAAAGATAGAGGAAAGATTGAGCAAGAAGGATGGCTCAAAAGAAGAAAAAATGGTCACGGATGTTGGGAACACATCGGTAAACGCTGAAGACAAGGACACAAAGGTCCCAACTAGTTATGAGCAAAACCCGATTGTCATAAGCACGCCAGCAGACAATGAAGAACGGTTGCTTTGGAATTTCCTGCACGTTTGCATAGAATCGCAAAAGAGGATGGCAAATGAAACGGTGGAACTAATAATTAAATCTGATAAAAGTAAGGATGAGAATTGCGATGTCGATTTGCCATTCATGTAAGTATTTCAAACTCATAATATGTGTAAGTTTGTCGCTAAATGTTGGCAGATGCACGAAATAAGTGTAAGATCATAAGACGCACAGGTGCTACAAGGATGAAACAAATGATGAACACTTGTAGTATTGCATAACACACTTGTAGTTGCCCATATCCAGTTTTATTAACTATAACACACTCATTTTGTTATGCAGGATGTTCCTTTTTGAATCAGTAAAGAACATGGAATCGAAGGCGTATATAATGGGCTCCTTACTACCGGGGAAGTGGGTATACCAGGAAGTCATAAACTGTTGGGCAGCCGTGTTAAACCATCAGGAGATGGCGTCAACAAATAACTCACCGCATCGGTTGTTTTTATATACAAACACAATTGTGAGTTATATATAGTCACTCGTATTACCAAAATAGTATATGTTTTTTTTTAAATTTACAATCATAGTTACACGCGTGCATTAGTCTTATCATGCCTTGTACAATTATTGATCCAGATGGAATGGATGCTAAAAACAGGCAACTCCCTCAGAGAAAATATGGACAAATTAAAAAAAAAAACTGTTGCACGTGCTAGAGGGGAATAAAGACCTTATGAGCTTGAAATCATTTAGCACAATTGTGGTGCCAATACTTGAGAGAAAACACTACTTTCTGTTGTGTTTTGATTTGGACGTGCCTATTATGACCATGATTGGCAACATGGAACACGGGTTAAGCCCAAGGCAAATGACAGATGGCAGCTCGTTTGCGTCGAAAGGCACGCCATACAAAGTGGTATGTTAAATAATAACTAGTTTACAATATGTAAGGAAATGAATTTCTGAGTCAACCGGTTCAAGATGAAGATCTCCGGTTGAAGACATGTTCAAGCGGAAGACTCTCAAGCGGAAGATTTGTCAACCGGAAGAACATTTCCGGGTGAACTCTTTTATCCAACAGTATAAAGAGTTCAACCGGAAAAGTACTGAAAGATTACTTTTGCAGAATTCAGACCTGCAACTGCTTCTATTCTTCCAATGTCACATCCTAGCCGTCTCCTACTTATAGATAAATGCATTTTGCACATTTCCTCTTTTGTATGTTTACTAATGTTCTTTTAGTAAGTTTATTGTTTGACTTTCATGTACGGTTAGATTAGCCCGTATGAGATCAACGGCTGTAGTTGATCTCCTTAGTACTATTTATAGTTGTTAGCTAGTTCATTCACATGTACCCGTTTCAGTGCTTACACTTGTAACAGTTTGAACTTGAGTTAATGCAAATAGTACCGAGAAATTTATTATCTTGTGTTCACTAGTTTATGCAATCAATACAATCAAACTACAAGTATAAGTAAAACAAAGCTTAAGTAAAAACAAGTATGATACAACTTTATTCCGCATGGTTGTGATCTTCAAGTAAAGAGTTCTTGTTTTGATTATTTCTCTGAGTAATCAACGGTCCTACACAATACGTTTAGTTGGAAAGAAAAAAAAAGAACCTAAAAATACATAATTTCACATACGAACGCAGGATGCACGCGTGCATCACATACAAAATCGTGTAATAAAAGAGTCATGATACTTACAGACATCTAGTATAATGTTGCAGAAACACATTATCTGGAGTTACCTACAAAGTGTTGAGCATCCAAAGTCATTGGCAATATCGGTGTCGAAAGCAAGGAAGATGAGCATAAAATGGGCAACAAGCAACAACTTTACAGACTGTGGGATTTTTGCTATGAGACATATGGAGATGTACAACGAGAGGACGAATGCATTTGAATGCGGGTTCAGTGATGACGAAAGGAATCAAGAATCACATATAAGAAATCTCAGAATGAGGTACGTGTCAAAAATAATAATGTCGCCCGCAAACTTAATTAAAAAGAATGTGATGAAAAGTGCGAGACTAGCACGGAAGAGAGCGGATGGGATATTGAAGAAAAACAAGAAAAGTAAGGATGCAATAGACGTTGCTGCATGTTTTGAGGAGCAAGACAAAGAATATGACATTGTCACAAAAAAATCTTAAAGAGCTGCAATTGGCCGCTTTTAGGAAGAAGCCTGCAGAAGACAAGCTCACAACAGAATCAAGGAAGGCGGACGTTAAGGAAAAACACGTAACATTTGCAATAGGGACGCGTGGGGAAGACAAGTGATCACATGTGGATTGGTCTAAAAGGACAAACTTATTAACAAACAACATGTAGTATTCAGTTTCTTTTATTTTGTCGTGTAACCCACTTATATATGGGTACTTTGTTGCAATTTCTTAGCTGATGACGTTGATGTATCTAAAAAGGCTTTCGACGAACCTTAACACCTAAATAGATTGGCAATGTGGTCATCTATGATGATTCTTGTTTTTTTTTTGTTTTTTTTATTTTTATTTTGGCCTGTTATGGCGTATGATTTGTTTACAGGTTAGTTAAGATACATTAACCGTTTGGGACAGCAGGTTGAATTATACAGGGCATGGTATGACGCACGCGTGCGTCATAGAAAAAAAAACATGTTTCGTGTATGTCTTATCAGGATGTTACAAATACAAACTGTTTGGGACATCAGGTTGAATTATACAGGATGTTACAAATACAAACACATGAAAGCAAACAATGTACATGAATGACGCACATGTACACCATGACAAAATTCACATCGAGAAACATATATTCGTAGCATAGTGAGGAACCCGTCATGCATATTAACTTCTATGTAGAGCACACACATTTTCCCTTTTTTTATAAACACATCAAAACATTCGTTAATAACGCACACGTGCGTCATGTATGAAGATATACACTAACTAACAGACACTTTTATGCAATTATAGGCAATGTATGTATATAATTAATGTGTGTCAATTACGTGGGATTATAGTGAATCAATGCGTGAAAATCATGTAATGGGTGGTATGACGCACATGTGCGATACATGAATAAAAAAGAAAAAGAAAAAACGTAATGGGACAAGTACACAAATATTTTGAAGAATACACGAATGGCATACAAACAAGCTAAAGAAACACAGTTCCATTAAGAAATATGGTTTAAATCTATATCACATGTACTAGTGTAGATGAAATAGTGCAACTAGTAATAAGAAAATATAAACAAATGAAAAAGCATGACTGATGTCCGTCATATCGGTTTGCATATTACTAAACAAAAATCATATGAAAATCATGAAGGGTGATGAAGTTTATAAGCGCATCAAGCAAGCTCATGGAGCTGGTGACACGCCTGCTAGCCTAACAGATCGTCTGGTGGCACGAACAGGTCGTGAACATGAAGATGAAGCAGCTGAGGGTCTGACATTCTAAACGGGTGGAGGGACGACACGATTAATATCATCAGAAGGGGTACGATGACCATCAATTCCAGCCGAATCGGTACCATCAGCATTTGAAGCAGCCCTTTTTGCGGCTTGAATTTTGTCGCAGTTGCGAGAATCATGATCGTAAACAAGCTTCTTACATTTTTTGCACATTCTTGGACCCTTCTTGAACTGCTCAATAGCCTTTTCTCCATGTCCAATCAGGCGGCTATCCGTACCACAACCTTTGTTTCTATTGCCTTGCGGATGTTGGAGCGACGAACTGCCAAATTCGGGTTGTCGTAAAACATCACTTATAATAGCAGAGGTCCATTCAAGTTCAGGATTGTAAGGGACTTCCGAAAATATGTTTTTTATGTCCTTAAGCTGGTTCAAAAGGGTAGCAAGACGTTCTGGTTCACGCCTTAAGCGATCCGTGCATTGTGATACTACGTCCACAATTTCGCGTCTAAGCACGCCAGCCTCACTGTTGTCAACCGAATACCGATTAGCAATATCATGAACTCTCGCTGGAAGCGCGTTTATTTTACATCGTGCATAAACATAACAAGCAGGTATCTCATGTATCTAGTTGGATCTAAAAACGTGAAATACATGTCTGCACAGGTAGCGGATGTGCGTAAAGCACATACACGAGCATTCAAAAGTTTTGTCAACCATGTCAAAAATAACCTGCATAAAATCAATTCAAGTGGTAAATTAAAACAATATAACTAGTTTTTGATGCACGTGTGCATCAAAAAAGATAAACAAATAAAAAAATAAGTAAATAAATAAAGATGAAAAATAAATAAATAAATAAAAATAAAAAAAAAAATAAAAAAACTAATAATATTATATACTCATGTGGTTAAGTACTAATAATAATCGAGAGACAAGCACCATACCTCAAATTGATTGACAAATATGAAGTGTCTATTGTTATGCGAGACAGTGTACACTTTCTTGTTGCCAAATGTACGTGTCTCGATTATAGCACAGTGATACGCGCTCCTCTCGAGCTCTTTTTGGACCTCTTTAAATATTGTTGATGTGTATATCATAGACGCTTGTCTTTCTATAGGCGTGTGGGTATGAAGCACAGCGGTTGTCATGTTAGTTTCAAACTCCATCTTGCGTTGGTTGTAACGCTGCCCATCGATTGCCGTATCGAAACACATCAAGAACTGTAAAAGTGTGTTAGACGCGCTAGAGTTTACTTTAAACAAAGCATTTGAACTTTCACACCGTGACGTGGTCTTCATTAAACAGCACATTGGAAATTCTCTAAAGTAACAAGGAACCCAGTCGGAACGTATAGCATACATACTTTGCAGCCAATCATTATCAGACACCCCGTACTCATCAATCACCATCTTCCATTGTTGTTCAAACATAGACTCGTCAAGTATCAAGTTCCAAACAAGTTTATGTATGGATTTGCGCAAAGCAGTATTTTGTACATCATCACCTTTAATCTGGTAAGAAACACACATAATATTAATAATGAACATGTGCGTCATCAGGATACAATTGTTAAGGATTAACAAATATATTAATATTGTCGTTATACGAACGAAAGTAATTGAGAATAGACACACACGTATAAAGTTGTAATGCAACAAACAAATGTTTATATACCTTAGAAGGCAGTTTACGCATGATATGCCACGTGCATAAACGGTGTTTAGATTCCTTAAAAACAACGAGAACTGCTTTTGCCATCGCAGAATCCTGTATGTCAGTACAAGTCTAGGTTGCTTCACGTGTGCTTGAAGTAATCTTTCAAGGAGCCATGTGTATGATTCAGTGGTTTCATCAGATAACAAGCCGGCGCCAAAAGTCACACATCTCTTGTGGTGGTCAACACCGGTAAATGGAACGAAAATCATGCAATACCTAAAAAAATTAATAATAATAAAACTTGTTATAATTCAAAGTTACAAACACGCGTGTACATGTTTAACAAATGATGTGTATAAAAATTGTGTAATTAAAATAACAAAAGAATAATACAAGTAAAAACATGCAATAAATGAGTAATGTTGATAGAAACTTACTTGTTAGTTTTATACGTCACGTCAAACGCCAAAACGTCACCAAAAGTTTCATAACTGCACCTCGACACATCGTCGACCCAAAAAAGAGAGCGAAGCTCGTGACCAACAATGGAATACTCAAAGAAGAAGTTATGCAAATTTTCGGTCCGAGCACGCAACGTGTCTAATACTAATTGCACGTCTCTTTCACCAATAAACAAACGAATGGCCCGACTTATGTTTTTGTAATCCGTTGTAGTTCCACGAACATTATGATGGCCTCCTTTTAAGGTGCATTGAAGTCTATGTGCAACATTAGGTCCAATCTTGTTTAAACTCATTTCATGAACAAACTGGTGGGTTCCAATTAACTCATGGTTGTGGGATTCAACAAATGTATAAAGAGTGTAAAATCCAGTTTCCGGATCATACTTCGCACGTATACACGCCTTACAGCCACACAAAAGAGATCGAGAGGTCCTCGAAGAAGACAGAGTTTCTGGGTTTGTTGAATCATAGTTTTTAAACCTCGGTTTCCCAGAACGGTTACATAAGATGTATCGTGAAGTAATAACATTGTTGATTACCCGGCAAGTACCTAGACGTGTGGAAAAGCCAGCTTTTTTCGGCATAAGATTCATACAGAGAAACAACATCCTCCCAGCAAGCAAAAACAGTTCCCACGACAGGAACAATTGAGTCTGAAACATCAGGCTTCCAAAACTTAGTTCCATTAGGAGTTAGAAACAAGCGGCTAGACACCCCACCTATCAAAAGGAAAAACACACACATACACAAAGAAAAAAAAAGGTTAGAATGTGGCTGATCAAAACATGAAACGTATATGATATACAATGAAAAACTTATAAAGAGAAGAAGTGTTATTAGAAAAGAAAAAGAAAAAAAAAACGCATCATGATGGCCTATAACGCACACGTGAAGTAAATGGAAGATTACTAAATCAATACATATATTAGCAAATCACATGGAACGTAACCGAATATTGAAGATATACATATGAGCACATGTTGTATAAACATGTGAACAATGTTGCACGTGTGCATCATTAAAACAATACTAACTATCCAGTTTGTTATGCATATCTTAGATCATATTAAAGAATACTAACAACACTATATTTCCATATTCTTGTTTATATCAGGACTAATACTTCTGTTCAGTTGGATGTATCGAAGCATCTATTTGGCAACTCTATTGCATATTTAAAAGGTAATGACTAACTAACTTATTGGATATATTCAAAATAACAAACACATGATGTGTTATTGTGATTAAAGTGAACAGTTGCAGCATTTTATGCATATAACCTTGAGTTGTATGAACATATGAACAATGTCGCACGTGTGCATCATTAGTTTGAACAATGTAGAAAAACGTTGTACCATGGTGTTCAACTGAAAAAAGTCATATCCGGCTCTGGTTCAGTTATTGTATGCATAGATGATGATGATTGACTAGCTGATGAACTCGATTGCGGTTCATGCTCAATAAGGCCGTGTGTGTCTATGAAATTAATGTCAAATTCACTAGTAGCATCAACGAACACATCTGAATCGATGTAACGTTGATCTTCAGATCGTTCAATTAACTCAGATTTATCCATATCTTCAAAAACAACAAAGATCATAATTAGAATTCACCAAATATTCAATGTAGAGGTAAAGTATTAAGGTCTTAATCGAATAATGTACAGAAATTCATAAGATCAGCGCGTTCTCAACGTCAATTACACTAAAACAAATCACGTGCTCTTGATTTACCAGAGGATTCTAGGAGATGAACAAAAAAAAAATATCTAGTAGATGACGGCGACGGGAGGGAAAGAGGAATAAAGCGTGAAATACCTGATGGAAAGATGCGCCACCGGCGGCCGGCGACGGGAGGGAAAGAGGCGTCACCGGCGGGAGACGCAGGGAAGTCTCAATCGCCGATCGCAGGAGTTCTAGGGCAAGTGTTACGCGTTTCAGAAGATGAGCGCATCAGGTATTTTTGTTTTCTTCTTCTTTTTTCTCTCATTTATTAATACATGCGTAATTTTACATCTTTGCCCCTCATTAAAAGTGTTTTCACGTTTTCGTAATAAAATTGTGTTTACGCATGATCCTTGGCCTATATATATATATATATATATATATATATATATATATATATATATATATATATATATAAGGAAGAGGATCATTTGAGAACCAAATGGTTTGGAGAACTTTTAAGAACAATTCTGAGCCACTAGTTATATATATATATATATATATATATATATATATATATATATATATATATATATAGGGTAAGGTTCATGTGAAAACAACTTTTATTGCGAAAACACGAAAACAAATATTAAAACCTCTATAACTTTTTTATACGTTAATATTTTTTAGAAAAATTTGCACCAAAATCCTTAAAGTTATGTTATCTTTAGTTCTGGAAAATTTTTTTAAAAAAATTAAGTTTTTTTTTTAAATTATTATTGCACATGTGCAATAAATTTTTTATTATTATTATTGCACATATGCAATAATATTAAAACATTTATAACTTTTTCATACGTTAATATTTTTGATAAAAAATTGCACCATAAATCTTATAACTCTGTTATCTTTAATTCTGTAGAAAATTAAAAAAAATTCAACGTTTTTTTTTATATTTCTATTATTGCACATGTGCAATAAAAATTTATTATTGCACATGTGCAATAATATTAAAACCTCTATAACTTTTTCATACGTTAATATTTTTGATAAAAAATTACACCACAAATCTTATAATTCTGTTATCTTTAATTCTGGAAACAATTAAAAAATTAACGTTTTTTTTCGTTAATATTGCACATGTGTAATATAATTAATACGTATTATTGTACATGTGCAATAATAATAAAATCACGAAATTTTAAATGTTTAATTTTTTTTCCAGAATTAAAGGTGACATAATTTTAAGACTTTGGTGCAAATTTTAAAAAAATATATTAACGTATGAGGAAGTTATAGAGGTTTTAATATTTGTTTTCGTGTTTTCGCAATAACATCTTGTTTTTATTTGATCCTTCCCAATGCTTGTTAGCATATCCATTTCACTTTAAGTTGTCTTTAGCAAAAGGGTAATTTTGTATTTTCCTTTTCCTTCCATCAATTATGAAATTTGTGTTTCCAAGGTCCCATCCCATTATCTTTCCCCCTATGATAACCCCCATCTTTTTCTTTTTTCATTTTTCATTTACTCTTATCCTTTAATTTCTTTTTCTTCTTCATATCAAGAACATCCATTAATATCCATTAATGCACCTTAAGAAACCTCAAAAATTTGAAAAATGCAACCTCCGAATTTAATGTCATCTCCTCAACATCAGTTTCCTCATAATTTGGAAGACCATTTGCATTGTACGGAATCATCCAATGATTTTAATGTCAATAATGGACAATCTTATGAAGGTATCTTAGAAGTTTTTTCTATGTAACGTTCCTTTTTCTAAATTCATTTTCCCCCAACAGTTTTATATGTACTTACATATGTTTTATTCAGAAGCTTCGGATGGAGATCCTAATATTCAAGATAATGTCAACATTGAGGGTTCTTCATCTATTAATATACTAGGATAGAACCCGTATGTTATACGGGTTGAATCATTAAAAATACATATATAATTGATAATTCATGCATACTTTTTTATTACCGGAATAACGTATTACATTACATTAAATAAAAAACTAAAGTTATAATTCATAATATGGTATTGGTGACTTTACTCTCTTTATCAAAAAAAATATTTACGTTATGTCTCTAATTGTATATTTGGAAAACGCAAGATAAACGTGATCATGTTTAAAAAACAACCAAACCATGAATAAGGACTAACATAAATTATGAATTGACAAACTTGAGACTTTAAGTCTGTATAGAAAAGTTAGATGAGTATATAGTTTTATCAAAAGTTAGATGAACACATTCTGATTGTTGAGTATAAAATCTAACTTATAATAAAAAAATTAAAACGTTATCAATAAAAAAATGTTATGTTGATATACATTAGAAAACTTACAACTATATTAGTCGCGGTGTTTAAAATTTTCAAATTAGATAAACATTGCTCATTTGATATGGTAGGAAAAAAATATTTAATATTGAATATTATGAACATGATTTTTGTCTTTTATTAATTTCTCTATAAATAGTATCACCCATAACGTAACGCTGATTGAATTTGTAAAATAGTATTAGGTATTCATTAATTAAAATATTAAATATGATTTGCTTAATTATATTTGAAAACATAGTAAAATAGGTGTTTATTGGTATTATATAAGTTTCTAAATATGTTTTAAAATGAAAATAATAATAGTTTATAAATTATTTTTAAATAAAAATAAGATGAAAATTAATATATGATTGTCATAATTCCATAAATATAAATAGATTAAAATATATCATTATAATAAAATAGGATATAATTTCTAATAAAAAAGAATTTATTAGTGAGTTGATTTTGGAGGGAAAAACTTCTGTGAGAATGCATTTAGTGTTGACATGTGTCACAATTGTAATTGTTTATTAGAATAAAAAAGAATTTATTAGTGAGTTGATTTTGGAGGGAAAAACTTCTGTGAGAATGCATTTAGTGTTGACATGTGTCACAATTGTAATTGTTTATTAGAGTATGAAGATATTACCCTATATATACAAAATACAATGTCATTGTACAATTCTTAAAACATAAGGTACAATTTCTATAGTTCATGGTACAAAGTAATAACTTTTAGGGGTACAAGGGATCTTTGTGTGTGTTTTGTGTCACACCCCTAATTTCCACTGATGAGTAATGGAGTATAACCGTGTAGGGTGTGATCCAGACCAGGATCCAAGTTTTTAGTTACAACCAAGCCATAATGAAAGGTAAAACATACTTATATTGCATTTTACAAAACATATTTACATTGAAATTCAGCGGAAGCATTTAAAAGTCTACAAAGTTGTTGTTTTTGCCCGAATAGGAAATAAAAGTGTTTGAATTGTATTCCGAAATATTTAACAAAATTGAGTTTTTCGTACGCCCGTGCCTCCTTGATCCTCCAAGTGACCTGAAAAGCATTCAACAATCAAGTGTCAGCAAAAGCTGGTGAGTTCACAAAAGCAGTCTACACTTACCTCTGTAGACCAAAAATGCATACGAATAACGAAAAACCAATTCGTAAATTTACAAGTAATATCCATATCGTTAGGTAGCTAGCCTATGCTTATGTTCACCTGAATGTTCGCAACCGAAGCTGACTATGCGTCACAGGTTTTAGCCTGTGCGATTTTCCTTCTCCGGGTCTTTCCCGATCACGGTAGTTCTAGGCTACTATTGTTCTCAGTCCGACCGCCAGTCGGGAGGGTGCATCACGTGTATGAACTGATATTTTGTAAGCATGTCTAGATAGCACTAATATTTTTACATGTATAATGTTGTAAGCATAATGTTTAATAGCACTAACATTTTTTACTTATGTTAAATCTCCATTTATTATTAAATTAACATATGTAAATGACTTGTGCTACATACGTAAACTTAGACGAAAATCTACGTATGTAAATTACTTGTATTTATATAAGTAAATTACCTGAATTTACATATGTAACATGTGTGATGTTTATATATATGAACTGATTTTTTTTTTTAATTTACATATGTAAATTACTTGAATTTACATATTTAACATGCTGTGATGTTTACGTATATGATCTGACGAACTTGCTTTCTTCTTAGGTTATGAGATTTTGTGTCAAAGATGAAGATGATTATCAAGAACTAAAAAACAATTAACTTTTATATACTTTTATTAGCCTTTATATATTTTTGTTAGGGTGTTAAATTTTCTTTGGTTATTTTTTTAATGTTGTTGTAATTGTACTTATACGATAATAAAATATATTTGTTAAAAATTTGCACCAAAATCCTTAAAATTATGTTATCTTTAGTTCTAGAAAAAATTAAAAAAATCAATTTTTTTTTTAAATTATTATTGCACAGGTGCAATAATTTTTTATTATTATTATTGCACATATGCAATAATATTAAAATCTTTTTGAAGAGGCCCAATATGATTTAAGACCCAAAACCTCAGCCTCAGGCCCAGAGGATTTACCAGAGATGAAAGAAGACCAAGATCCGGCCCAAATCTTAGCCTCGTTGTGGTTGCTAAGTATCCGCACTACTCCTCATCCAAGGGGAGCGCGGATATGCGCCACGTGTCGAGAGAACATGGGCTAAAGAACTAAAGCCCAATAATGAGAAATTAGTGGGCCCTTTAGACCGTTAGGTTTGTTAGGATCTTGTACTATAAATAGGCAAGTACAATTCCCTAGAGGACATTCTCTTACACACGATTGTACTACATTCCATTATTAGAATATACACTATTCTTCATTGGCGCCCACCATTTACGTTAAACCCATACTCAGAACCACCTGATGACGTCACCAGTTCATCAGGACGATGGGCATTTCACAGATCTGGACGATGATGAACCAAATGGGGGTTCTCCTCCAGGATATACCCTCAATGCTTAGCACACCCCTGTTCATCAGCCCACTGAAGCTGCTGCTACTCTGCCGGCTATGCCCACCTTTGGATCCCAGCCGGCAGGCGCAGTCCCGATGTCAGCAAATCAAACAACGCCGAACGGGCACTCCCTTTCATCCCCGCATGCTCTTCAAGGGATTAACAGCGTGAACACCCCCACCGCGGCGCTGGTTGAAGGAATACTAAGAATCCTAAATCACCGGTCGGAAGAGGGTATTGAATAGGCTTACGGAGGGTTCCAAGTCAAGAGCGCGGCTGCAAAACTCAAAAAAGATAACCCTCTGCATTCCATTCGCATGGACCTGCGACAAGTGAAATCCATAAAACCTCAGGATCTTCACTAGAAACATCGTCACCGGAACCCGGAAGTTACAGTGAGTAAACCACTCCGCGTACATGGCTATCATGCTAGAGGGAGGGTTAGCAGCGGTTTGACCAAGGGAGGGATGGATAGGATTCCATCGCACAAGTTTATGATCCGCCACTAGGTTAGCGTAAGCATTCACGGATAATGTGCAAGGAATTCTTCCCCAATCGGCCTCATCAGAAGAAGAAGACATGGTAAAAGCAACAATAATAGTAAGAAGTCGGGAATTGAAAGATGATAAAAAATCAACTTGTAGAGGAATGGGTGAAGGACGGATGCACAAAAGGGGGATATTTATAGGAAAATGTGAAAAACCTAAACGGCCGAAAGAAGGCCTAGTGGATGACGTGTGTCATCTTCGGGCAACGGAAACGTCCGTCCGGGAAACACGCTGCACACACCCACGTCGCATCAAACCACGCTCTAATACCAATGTTCAGCCTATTCCTCACACTCCCAAGGGCGCGTGTAGAATAGACTGGGGGGACATGAAGAGGCCCAATATGATTTAAGGCCCAAAACCTCAGCCTCAGGCCTAGAGGATTTACCAGAGATGAAAGAAGACCAAGATCCGGCCCAAATCTTAGCCTCGTTGTGGTTGCTAAGTATCCGCACTACTCCTCATCCAAGGGGAGCGCGGATATGCGCCACGTGTCGAGAGAACATGGGCTAAAGAACTGAAGCCCAATAATGAGAAATTAGTGGGCCCTTTAGACCGTTAGGTTTGTTAGGATATTGTACTATAAATAGGCAAGTACAATTCCCTAGAGGACATTCTCTTACACACGATTGTACTACATTCCATTATTAGAATATACACTATTCTTCACTTTTATAACTTTTTCATATGTTAAAATTTTTTATAAAAAATTGCACTATAAATCTTATAATTCTGGAGAAAATTAAAAAAAATTCAACGTTTTTAATTTTTTTTTATTATTGCACATGTGCAATAAAAAATTATTATTGCACATGTGCAATAAAAAATTATTATTGCACATGTGCAATAATATTAAAACCTCTATAACTTTTTCATACGTTAATATTTTTGATAAAAAATTGTACCATAGATCTTATAATTCTGTTATATTTAATTCTTGAAAAAAAAAATTAATGTTTTTTGTTAATATTGCACATGTGTATTATAATTAATACGTATTATTGCACATGTGCAATAATTAAAAAAATCACGAAATTTTATATGTTTATTTTTTCCCCATAATTAAAGGTGACATAATTTTAAGACTTTTGGTGCAAATTTTTTAAAAAATTATTAACGTATGAGGAAATTAAAGGTGACATAATTTTAAGACTTCGTGTTTTCGTTTGTGATTTCATCGTTGAGAACACAGGATCAACTTAGTTTTCGTTTTGCGATTAGATCGTTGATTTTAGTTTTTTGGATTAAAATTGAGATGGAGAATTCGTCTGATAACTCGATTGAAGGTAATATGATTTCGTTTTAGTTTATTTGCATACATTCAATTCGCGATCACGCGATCAACGTGTTGTTTTTTGAATTGATATACAGTGATCGATATATAGTTATTGAATCGTGATACGAATTTTTATACGATTTCATCTAATCGAATTATTCGATTAATATATTCTTCGATTATTTTCTAGTTATTTTCGCGTTGTTGATTCATCTGGTAGAGGTTATATGATTATTAGTTATCCACACAGCATGGCGTTTTTATTTAAAATCATAACTCATTTTGTGTTTGATCTGGAGGTTATGGTTTGTGTATGCGTAATAGAGCGTTTTGAGTTTTTTAATTGTTGTTTTTTAGACATGATTATTTGTCAGGGATGTTCATTTTTGTGTTTTTTGGTTTTTTTTATGTTGATAGATGAGTATGTGCACAAGGTCGTTGGTATTGAGGTGACGTCACCTAATTCTGGTGTAAAATACTATATCCCTGATGTACCATTGAAGAACAAACCATACGAAGGAACGTTATTCATCTCGCTTGATCATGCATTAAACTATTATCAGTTTGTTTGTTCTCAAGAAGGTTTTAACAAAAAAAAAAAAAGGTTGACACACTTAATGACACTGCCAAGCAAAAAGCATCAAGAATTAGTGTCTCTAAAAGAGTTGGATGTAAGGAAGAGATGTGTGTGGTGTTTGAATGCAATTTGTGGCATGTGAAGAAATTTGCTGAAAAGCATAATCATCCTTTTGTTGATGATCAGGATATGCATTTCCTTGTATCATCTAGAAAACTGACCCATTTGCATAAACACATCATTAACAGCATGTCTAGGATGAATGTTGGTCCTGTAAGAGCTTTTAATAGTCAAGGGAAGATTTTAAAAATTATAGGAAGAAATACAACAATACCATTGGCGAGTATGATGCTCAAATGGCTGTAGACCACTTAATGAGGAAGAAATAGTACTTGCCAAACTTTTCACATGAGTATTTTACTGATGATGATAACTGTTTGAGGGGCCTGTTTTGGGCTGATGACCTTGGGAAGAAGAACTACCATATATTTGGGGACGTGATGTCATTTGATGCAACTTACCGCTCGAACAAGTAAAAACATTTTTTTTAATTATTTTATTTGATCAGCATGGCGTTTTTTTGTTTTCGTTAATACTATTTTTTTTTCAACCAGCTGAAGTGTATGCATTTTTTATAGGTACTCTATGGTGTTTGTACCATTCACAGGGATTGACAACCATTGTTGTAATGTAACATTTTGTGGAGCCTTACTTGGCTCAGAAACAACAGAAGCATACGTGTGGTTGTTAAGGTGTTTTCTCAAAGCATTTTTCAAACAACCTAAGGTGGTTGTGACAGACCAAGACCCTGCCATGACTAAAGCAATTGATTTGGTTTTTAAAGAATCAAGACATCGGTTTTGTATGTGGCATATTATGAACAAGCTCTCGATAAAGGTATGGTGTTTTTAATAGGCAGTTTTGTATTTTTTTTATGTACTTTTCAAATGCTAGTTTATATTTTTTTTTTCAGGTGGGTGTACGGTTATGCAACTCCACAGATTTCAAAGAAGACATTTGCAATATTGTGTGGACCGATGCAATATCCTCTGAAGAGTTTGATGAAAAGTGGAAGAAGATTATTGATGAGTATAATCTAAACGACAACAAGTGGTTACACGATATGTTTGGCATACGCAAATCGTGGATCCCTGCGCACAATAAAGATGAGTTGTTTTCTGGACTGATGAGGACCACATCTCGTTCTGAAAGTATAAAACCACTTCTTTGGACAGCTGTGCAATTCCAGGTCTACGTTAGTCGAGTTTTTGTCACACTACGAATCAGCTTTGGAGTCACAGCGTCATACACACCGGAAGAACGACCATGACACTCGGTTCACTAATCCTGAGTTGAAAACTATATGGTGGCTTGAATCTGAAGCTGCAAAAATATACACCAGGACAACCTTTCTTGACGCTCAGATTGAAATGGACATGATGAGGAAGCTCATGTGCCAAACGTACACACCTGAAGGTGACTTCGTTAAGTACTATATCAACGATTGGACGCAAGTGACTACCAAACCATTTGAGGTATGATGTTTATTTATTATGGTGTTATATTTGAACAGTACGGTGTTTTTAGTATTCATGGTGTTTCCTGAAAATGCAGGTGATGTATCGTGAGTCCGACATGACTATATACTGTGAATGCAGACGTTTCAAAAGTTTTGGCCTTTTATGTAGGCACATATTCTTTGTCTTAAGGCAGATGGACATTAGGAAATTTCCCAAGAAATATGTTCTACGACGTTGGAGACGTGATGTGGTGCCTAATGGTTCTAATCGTAATGATGATTCTGGTGTTGTTCCTGCTATTGAAGATGGCGGCCGTGCTTTGTTGCGTGATATAATGTATGCGAATGAATACATATTAAACAAGCTATCGGTTAACATGGAAGAGTTGACTTTGTACAAGGAACATGTTGAAAGTTATATGCAAAAGGCTGACAACATTGATTTTGTGCCACCCCCACCGGGGAAAAGAGATAGGTATGTGGCATTTTTTTTTTATTTTTTTTGTATGTAAAGTGTTTTATAATATTCTACATTTTATATGATAGGGTGTTAACAGGTTTGGTGAGTTGACTGGAACGTCTCAAAACGATAGGCTGCCTGTTAGGGTACCTCTCGGTTATAAGACTAAAGGTTCTGGTTCACATAAGCGTATTAAATCAAAACAAGAAGAGGCCATAATCAAAGCTGGTAGGAAACAAAAACAGTGTCAGAACTGTTTTGAATATGGCCATTATGCAACAACGTGTCCATAACCTCATCAGAACAACAACAGCGATGAATCTGTTAACGTCGCAAACGTGGTGGAAAAGAGCAAAAAGGGGAAAGGTGTTGAATCTACACCACAGAGCAGCGTTATTGGATCATCCAAACAAAAACAGTGTGAGAACTGCTTTAAATATGGCATTATGCAATAACGTGTCCACAATCTAAACAGAAGAACAACGGCGCTGAATCTGGTAACATCGCAAATGTGGTGGACAAGAGCAAAAAGGGTAAAGGTGTTGAATCTACACCACAGAGCAGCATTATTGGATCATCCACTCGCGGTTTGAGATCGCGTGTTAACAAACAATAAATATTATGGTGTTTTTTCTGGACAGTGTGGTGTGTTTCTGGGTTATTGGTCCTGGTTTTTTTTTTTTTTTTTAGACTATGCATGATTTGTCAGACTGTTCCTTTTCAAGTAATGAATTGTGTTTTTTTTTAAATTATATTTTCGTAAAAAAAACAAATACCAATTACCAATTATATAGGTGTTTGATGTGATTTTTTTTTCATCTAAGTGAAAGTTAATGATATTTTTTTACTTTTACTTTATGTGATAAAAGGACATTTTTTAATTTTTTTTATGTAATTTTTTACCATGTTACTAATTTTATGATTTAATGGTGTTTGTTTCAACATTTTTATATTATAGATAATTGAACCTAAAATATATATTTTTTTTACATACCAAAATTACGATATTCATTTCTAATAATAACATAGCTTACCAAAAATGTCATAATATGATATTAAAACTAAACAAGAACAATAATAATACGCATATAACTTAACCGTCCACCTTCTTCACAATGTCCACAACCGCCATGTCCCTTCTTCGGTGCATGTTTTCCTCCATCTTCATTGCTGCCTGCAACAAAGTGTTGATCTTGTCGTCTAACTCCTCCTGCTTCTTCAGGAAAGCAATTGTTGCTTCTTGCTGTGGCGTTTTCGGCATCGGCATAGTCTTCAGCCTCATCCTTGCGTCTGCAACCTCTTTCATTCCTGCCAGACAATGCAGTTTAATAAGGTCCGAACGGACTTGGCGATGGACACCGGAGATTTCATCTTCGTGGTGTTTAACTATGATATTCTTCACTTCGTTTGCAGATGAAGACGCCATTGCAGATAAATTTAATTTTCTTTTTTTATTGTGTGTTTGGCTGTAAAAGTGTGGAGGGTAATGGCGTTTACGCAGTATATGATTATATAGGAAGTGTAAGTCGGTTTAATTTTTACCGAGGCAATTAATCCATAGATTTAATTTGGCGGTAACCGAGGCAAACCTTTCGACTCCCTAGCCGCTGTCATGCTTACGTATGTTGACAGCTGTAATATTACGCAACATTTTAATTTATATATATATATTTTTTTGGCGGTTGAATGACCTTTTGTTATCTTTTACCCAGACCCATGATGGCTATATAAACACGGGTAGGGTTAGGCCATTGATCATATCGCCATCTTCTCAAAAGATTATTTCTCCTACTTTTTTAATATTTCAACTTATTCTCTCCTTTTTTTCTTTCATGGCGTCTTCATCATCTGCGGATCCTGGTGTCATCGACCTTTTTGATTGGGTTTTAAAACAGCACAAGATCGACCAAGATATGATTGCATCCATAATATCCATGAGAGATCTGCTCAAGTCGTCTGATGTTTTCCGCAATCAAGTCAAAGGAATTCTATGTGATCTTCCTTCCAGCTCTGTCAAGTATATGGCGATTGAGCACAAAATACAGGAGAAGATTGAAGATCAGCAGCTTATGGATCTTCTATCAGAGATAATGAAGACAATCATGGCTTCTGAGGAATTGAAGATGGAGTACTTGAAGTCATTTGCTTAGTTTGTTTTTATTTATTACTTTGTGTTTCTTTTGTGCGCTAGTATGGTGTTTTTTATATTCTTGTTATGTTTTTATATATTTTTAATTGAGATTTTGTGCATGGTGTTTTATCTCAGCTTTTTTATGTGATTGTGATGTTTTTAGATTTGCTAGATAGGTAATGATTAGATTTACTTACATTCATATATTATTAAACTATTCATGTTATCCTTTTCTACATTTTCACTTACTTCATTTTTTTTTTATAAAACTGTATGTTAAATCTATCAAAGTTTTAAATTATTCTAATTTAAGAGATCCAAAGCATAAAAAAAGTAATAATCATCGGAATATAATGACAAAAACCCCATTAAATACTATTGCGCTTCATTAACAAAATAAGATGGTGTTTGCAGTTAGCTGGTGGTGTTTTTGTGAAATTCGATGTTTTTTTTTATTTTGTCATGCAATATTGTCTGCAATCCTAGTCTCGATTTTTTCGTTAGCTACTCGATGCAGCTCCAGCTTCTCATTCGCTGGTAACCTCAAATATTTCTTCATGTCCTTGATTACAGTTTCTTTCTTTGCGGCGTTTGCTGGGTGCAATAGCATTTTTCCTGTGTATTTTATCCTCAGCCTATTCAGCTGTCTTTGTTGTTCTTGACCCTCTTCCAACAATCCACAATCCCAACCATTCACCCCTGTACCAAAATACGTCTCCAGGTGCCTCATTACAAACACACCACAGTCTATCACGTTACTTGTTGTTCGCCACGGCATCTCTAACCTCACAACCTCCACATCCTTAATCTTTTCTCCACTTGGATGCTTCACACTCATCAAGTATGTTGAGAATGCATCTCTCTGTTACAAAAACAAGTGAAATTTGATTTTTATGTATTTTTTTAACTTTTATTCCAAAAATTAATTTTTGAAGATGTAGTGTACCAATTTTTCAGGCCACAAATCATATTTCTGAGAGACTGGCATTCTTGGCTGCTTTGCGCTGTTATCAATCAACTCAACGGTGTTTTTTTCTAGATTGAAACTCACTATGTAATAGTGGTTACCTTCTATCACATGCATCATTACCAAATTGAATTCGTTGATGCTTTCCGCCTCAACGTCGGATAACACTCTTGTCATGTGATATTTGAACTGCTCATTCCGGTCCTCTTCTGATTTTTGAAAGTGGTCTCTATGCTGTAATTTTTTAATTATTTTGTTGTTATGAAGTCAGTAATAGCACAGTTTTGAAATAAATATGTCAATAAAATCCACATTTTGTGGTTTAACAGTATATGGTGTTTTTATATTGGTACTTACAATCATAATCTCGGTACAAAACAGCCTCTTCATTGGTTGGTCAAACTTGAACTTTTCTTCAAAATTCAGGATCTGTGTCCATGTTTGTATATTGTTGTTATGGACATAATGCTCATTCTTCATGCTTTCAAAAACAACCCTCCAAACCATAGATCTCCCTGGAATTGAGAACAATACATCCCTGCATTTTTATTAATTAAATTAATAAATAAACAAACAGGTTGGGCTTGATTGATGTTTTTCGTTAACATTGATGGTTTTTTCGAGACTCACATTAAATCCCCATGAGCCGAGAATATGCAATTCACAAGGTTCATCTCTATAGCTGTTACTGCTTCATCTATCTTGACAACTTCATTTATATATGGTGTTGTCGCAGCCTCCAACAACACTTTCATTCTTTTTGATTGTTTAGGAACACTTACACCACTATGTTCCTGAATGGGTTTAACCGATTCTTCTGCAGTATGCATAACTTTTGGTGTCTTTTCTTTTTCTTCTGTCTACAAGAAAGTGCTTGTTTTTTTTCAGGTTTTCAACATCTGATGTAGGCACTTTTGGGTCACAGGCCTTTTTCATCGACTCTTTTTCGAGTTTATCAACCTCGTCTAAATAACCTTGACTGTACTGGGTAGGTGTCAGTTGTAGTGGTGTTTTCTCAGAATCATGACATGGTGTGGTGTCAAAAACTGGTTTAGCTGGTGTTGAATCACACGCTGGTTTAGATGGTGTTGAATCAAACACTGGTTTAGCTTGTTTGTTTGGTATTGTATCAGAAACTGACTCACATGGCTTGGCGATAACCATTTCTTTCAATATTGTTGTCTCAAAAATTGGCTGTGTATAAACAGGAGCTGATCTGCCTTGCTGGTTCCCATCCCATGTGGTGTTATTCCTTCAACACCCAAGTCAAATGATGGTCTACTCAGTTGGATACTATCTGATTTCTCATCTGCTATTTTTCTCTCCCTTTCAAGATCTTCAAATCTTCTATCAATTGAAGACACAAACGCATCGCTGAACTGTGTTCCTTTGGTGCTATCAAATTTTTGTCCAACGCATGTCTGTGTGTCTTCGTCTGTAGCAACTGGAGTTTCAAGCTTCATAATTACTCTAAACATTTCTTTTTCTTGACCAGCATCTACCTCTTTTTTTTTCCTGATGATATATTTGAATATTTTATCATCAATATTCCATTTTGCAACCTCATTATCATCCCACTCGTCAACCGGTGTACTCTTTGGCTGTTCTTGACTTGCGGCGTTTTTCACATCATTACACACCTCTGCCTCTTCACCAACATGCTTCTTCATTGTATCATTAATTAAATGGTTCCATTCAGTCACCTTTTTCCGAATAGCCAGGTTTTGAGGATACCTTGTAATTGCATGTTCTAACAACGCTGATACGTTCTTGAAACAATCCGTAAAGTCTTTCATCCCATCTGTTATTTGAGTAATCAACACCTGCATGGAAATTCACAGATTACAACCCATTTTTTGGTAAACACACATAAGTTACCATATCAAGTGACAAATATTATATAGCATAATCTTACGTCCGATGGATCAGGATCAATATTGTGCTCGCCGGTTTCCTGGTTTAGCAACAAATCATCATCACTTGGTTCTTCATCATTAATTTCATCATTTACTTCATAATGACCGGCAATATCATCTTCACCTCTTAAATGTTTTTCGCCTGAATCTTCTTGCTCATCATTTCCTTCATGTGACATTTGTGGTGTTAGTATCGGTAGTTTCAAATGGTTGCCAGATGGTGACACATCACAACAAGAAATAAATTTATTAAACTCCTCGGTTTCTTTCCATAATCTTATTAGTTCAGCCTCTTGTATGGGATCGATATACATACCATGTTTATACATATCATCCAATTGTTGGTACGTTGGAGGATCTTCACCTGTCGGGATTTTCTCAGTCGTGATTTCATCTGTGGTGTTTTTTCCATCATCATCCCCAACTATTATGTTTTCATTCTTTTCATCATCTTCTTTCCTCATTTCCTCTGCTATGTCGGTATTCAAACCTTCACCTTCTTGCTCTTTATCAATTTCAGAGGTTTCTGTTCTTTTTATGTTGCTCGGTCCCTTCCTCTCTAGCACTTCAAATAACCATTTTTCACACCTTATAAGCTGGTTTTTGTTGACGTAATGTATGTAATCGTCAACCTCACTGATGAGCGGTTAAAATGTACACTTTATTTAATAGTAATCATCCCCTAAACACACTGAGTTTGGTATAAAAGGTATTATTTTAATCGGTTGTTACTATTAATGTGTTAAAAAGATAAATGAGCTTAAATGGTGTAGTTGGGTTGAACGAGAACCATAATACAATGTAAAAGTTTTATAACCATTTTTTTTTTAATATTAGGTTCTGGTTATTTTAAAATAATAATATTATTAAATGAAAATAAATAAATGAATTAAGTTATTAGTCTAAATGTTTCGCAGGGATGAATGAATTCTACACTTTGACATTCAAATGATCAAAATCACGAGGAGCACATGGGTTTTCGGCCCAATAGCAAGATTTGGAACCCAACTTTTAATTGGGAGGGTTCACGTGAATACAAAAAGGCAGAAAGGGACATAATTAGACATTGGAGATCAAGAGGAGATTCGCACAGTTTGGGGGGATTTCATTCAACAGTGACGGCACAGAGAGAAGAGAAGGAGGCGATTGGGAGATCTCCACTACCATCATATCATCATTTCAACATCAAAATCTCGTAATCGAATCATGGTTCATTCTTATGAATTATTTTTGTCTTTAATTATGAGTAGCTAAATTTCTTATAACTGACTTTGGGTGAATAGGCTATTGACATGTGCTTATGATTGATTTTCAACCGTGATGAAGGACTCATTTTATGTAATCTGATTCCTTGCAATTAATCGAATTAAAATATTTATCGAATTATGACTTGTGTTGATTTCATCAATTGAATAAATTATCTATTGTGTGACCTATTGATCGATCTTGATGCATAGTGCAGTATTCATATTTAGGTATTCATATAGTCATTGATTCAACAACAACGAATTGAATATCACTTCGATTAATTACATGCTGAATAGTGTTTGACATTATTTTCATCTAAATTGTTAATTGATTGGCACATGTTGATAGACTAGGATCCTGGAGTTGGTTATTTTTTCTTTAATTGTTAACAACATCCCACTACAACTCATTTTTGCATAGGCAACACAAGCCACTGTTTAATTATTTTCACCGTTTAAACTGATATCAACCATTGTTCCCTGTGTTCGACCCTTCTTCTTTATACTACAATTAAGTTCTAGATTAGGGTTATTATAAATGTTTTTGGTAGACCTTGACACCGCTATCAAAATGGCGCCGTTGCCGGGGAACAATTGTGCTTAGTATTAGTTTAAATTTTGTTTCTTGTTTATTGCATTTTAGTTTATTTCATTTTATTTTCCAGATTTACCGGGTATTTTGTTCTTTGTGTGTAGGTGACAGATCTTGTGCATACATACACGAAGATCAGGCAGAACATCGCCATTGAAATTCGATCCGGAAATTGAGAAGACTGCAAGAAAGAATAATCAAATCCATGCACATACAAAGATAGAAAGAAAAATGAGTAATCAGGATGTTAATGATTCGAGTAAAGAGAAGATACCGACTGGGTATGATGATGAAACCAATCCGTTCTCATCGCTACACGAAGGAACCGAAAAAACCAAAGCCGGGGTACATCCTTAGACGTCATCTTCTCAACAACAGTCGACTATGTTTGGCGGCCCTTTCTTTCAAGGGAAGCCTCAGAGGAAAGAACCGATTATTAAAGACAGAAAACCGGATGCAGTCCCTAAACCACAAGCAACCAAGTTTCAACATGCAACTCAAGATAGAACTCAAGGTAGACAGAACGTAAGGGTTGGAGAATTTGGGAATTATGGTAAATATCCAGGGTATCCAGGAGATGAAGAGGTTGAACCCGTGTTTGAATTTGCTGAACAACATGACGGCGATTCTAACGATCAGGAGGAAGAACTAGAGTATGATTTTGCTAGGGAGCCGGTGCACCGGGCACCGGTCAATCGAGAAAGAGCTCAAGACCGTCAAAATCGAGCTCCGGTGAATGATAGAAATCAAGTACCACGAGGGGTACCCCACTTCAATAATCCAAGGGGTCCACACTTGAGGTATGTTGATGGTGTGCCCGTAGTTCAGGAACGAGCCCAACCACAAGGGGTAGATAGTCACTTCCGACCTATGGTGGTGCCAAACTCTTCCGCAATTATACCTCCCACTTCAACTAGAGGAAGACAGTTTGAAGTGAGGCCTCAATATTTGGGGCATCTACCTGATTTTTATGGTAAACGAATGGACGGACCATATTTACACATCTCAGCATTCAACTTCATTTGTTGTACCATTGGTGCACCTGGGTTTTCACCGGAAGATGTCAAGTTGATGTTGTTCCAGTTTACATTGAAAGACAAGGCGAGGAGTTGGTTCACCACTTTGCCACCTGGTTCGATTGGTACATGGCAAGAGATGCAAGAGGTATTTTTGGAGGAATACTACCCGAACAGTAAGATAAGTGAAGCCAGAAATGCGATCAGAAACTTTCAACAACACTCGGGTGAGGAGTTTCATGAGACTTTCACTCGGTTTAAGGAGTTGCTAAGACAGTGTCCACATCATGAGATAGCAACTTGGGAACTAATCAAATGTTTATATGATGGGCTACTGCCGAAAGATCAAAGAGACTTGAAGTCAATGAGTGGGGGGACCATCTTGTCTAACATTGAAGCTACTGATTGGGGGTATTTTGAACAGTTAAGTGCCAGTTCTAAAAGGCAAGCACAGTCGGGTAGGAGATCGAGTGCGAGACAGACCGCAGTGTGAGCAGTAGACACAACCGCAGAAGAAAAGATTGAGAAGCTCACACAGAAGAATCTACAGCTCGAAAAGCAAATGGCCAAAATGAGCCTAGGTAAGAAAAGTGAGGTAAAAGTGACTAACTCTTTTCCTGTCTGTACAGATTGCGGCGAGCTAGGACATTCCATGGAAGAGTGCCCGGAGTTGATGGGACCAGCTGAGGACGAGGTAGAGGTGAACCAGGTGTATGGAGAACGCACCAGAAACGATTTCAACTCCAACACTTACCATCCAAATCTTCGCAATCACCCCAACTTCAGGTACGGTAATCCATATAACCAATTAAACCCTAACTTTCAAGGTACTGATGTGCAGGCAAGGAATCAAAACACTCAAAACAACCAAGATGGTCAGCAACAGTACCAAAACCGTCAAAGTGGATACAATCAAGGGAATTATCAGCGAAATACTCACAACCAGGGAAATCAAGGGTACCAACAGAGAAACTACCAAAAGCCACAGACTCAAGATGGAGGCAAAGACCCAATGACGGCTATGCTAGAGGAAATGAGAGCCATGAGGCAAGACATCAAGAGTATAATTCAGGGTAATGAGGTGAGAGACAAGACTGTTGCATCCTTGTCAAAGCAGGTAGGACAGTTGGCCTCTGATTTTGCAAGACGAGAACCCGGTAAGCTTCCGAGTGACACCAACACCAATCCACAACATCTGCAGTCATCCTCTGGTGTTGCAAAGAATGGTTCCTTCCATTAGGTAAGTGCTATAACCTCTCTTCGAAATGGTAAGATTTATGATAACAAGGTTGGGAATTCATCATCACCTTGGGGGGTTGATGGTGAAATTGAGGATTTAACCAATAGAAAGGAGAGTGAGGATGAGCAGGAAGTGGTTAAAATTAATAAGCAGCCACCAAGTTTAAAACCGAAAGAACCAATTTTTTTTGAATATGGGAACGATAAAAACGACTGAAAAGGTGGTGGTGAATACCACCGTCCCTTTCCCTTCGGCTTTGTTAGACCCGAAAAAGAAAAAGGTTGTAAATAAAAGGGGCCCACAATCGGATGAAATGTGGGAAGTGTTCAAACAAGTAAAAATTAACATACCTCTTTTAGATGCAATCAAACAAATTCCTGCTTACGCAAAGTACTTGAAAGAGATGTGCACTCAGAAACGGAATCATAAAATTCCGAAGGAATTAGCAATGCAGTCAGATGTGAGTGCCATTATTTCAGGTACTCTTCCTCAAAAGTTGCAAGATCCAGGGGCACCAATTATTTCCATACAAGTTGGTGATTTTCAAATGACTCGTGCTCTTCTGGATCTTGGGGCTAGTGTGAGTATCTTACGAGGTAACTTGTATGATCAGTATGATTTTGGGCCACTCAAGAAGGTGGAGACCACTGTGATTTTGGCTGATTTGACACCCAAATTACCAAGAGGAATTTTGACTGATGTAATTGTAAAAATTAATGAGTTTTATTATCCGGTCGATTTCTTGGTACTTGATTATGTCTCTGTTGATAAAACCAAGCAACCGACTGTGATATTGGGTCGTCCATTTTTAGCCACTTTGGACTCACAAATTAATTACAGGTCAGGAACGGTGGACATGACATTTGGAAATCGGAAGCTGCGAATGAGTGTTTTTGGTCATGTATCTAACTCACAGGTTACTGATGAATGTTTTATGACTGAGATTATTGCAGGAAACATGCCTCTTATGATTCCAACAAATGATGAGGATGGCACAATCGAGGAGATGGCATTGTTTAGTAAGTCTTATGCAGGTACAATGAAGAGTTTTGAGGAGGTTGACCTGGTGACTGAGGTGATGGCAGTGCAACAAGGACCACATCCATGGGCATATCACTTTGAACCATTACCGGATCATATCGACACAAAGCTGAAACCGTCATTGGAATCACCTCCAACAATTGAGCTCAAAGAGCTACCAAAACACCTTAAATATGCATTTGTAGGTGAAAATAACACTCTGCCTGTTATTATTGTTGCAGGTTTGACTGATGAACAGCAAAGGAGCTTGATGGCAGTGTTGGTAGCTAACAGGGCAGCTATAGAATGGACGATTGCAGATCTGAAATGGATTAGTCCGGCCATTGTGATGCACAAAATCATCACTGAAGAAGGAGTGAAACCATCACGAGATGCTCAAAGGCGGTTAAACCCGAACATGAAAGAGGTGGTGAAGAAAGAGGTGCTGAAATGGCTTGACGCAGGTATTATTTATCCCATATCTGATAGTGTGTGGGTTAGCCCTACTCAGACGGTACCCAAGAAAGCTGGAATACAAATTGTCCGGAATGAGAGAGGAGAAGAGACAGCCACCCGACCGGTGACAGGGTGGCGGATTTGTGTTAATTACAGAAAGCTGTACACTGCGACTTCGAAAGACCATTTTCCACTGCTATTCATTGATCAAATAGTTGAAAAACTGTCAGGTCAGAAATTTTACTGCTTTCTAGATGGTTACTCCGGGTACAATCAGATAGCTATCCACCCGGAAGACCAACAAAAGACCACATTTACATGCCCGTATGGTACTTTAGCATTTAGGCCAATTCCATTCGGGTTGTGTAATGCCCCAGACACCTTTCAAAGGTGTATGATGAGTATATTCTCAGATATGGTTGGGGACTCACTAGAAATTTTCATGGACAATTTTTCTATCTTTGGGACTTCATTCGAAACATGTTTGCAACAACTGACAAAAATTTTAAAACGTTGTGTCGAAACAAATTTAGTTCTGAGTTGGGAAAAGAGTCACTTTATGGTGAGTGAGGGTATTGTGTTAGGTCATGTTGTGTCTGAACGTGGGATGGAGGTTGATCAGGCAAAAATTCAAGTCATATCCACTCTACCTCCTCCCACAAATGTCAAAGGGGTAAGATCGTTTCTGGGACACGCGGGATTTTACAGGCGGTTTATAAAAGGGTTTAGTACTATAACAAAACCATTGTGTAAACTTTTGTTGAAAGATGAACCGTTTGTTTTTGATGAGGAGTGTGTCAAAGCTTTTAATAATTTAAAAGAACAACTTGTGGGAGCCCCAATACTGCAAGCACCGGACTGGTCAAAACCTTTTGAAATTATGTGCGATGCGAGTGACTTTGCAGTTGGGGCTGTTTTGGGGCAACGAGTCGATAAGAAACCGGTTGCGATATATTATGCGAGTAAAACTTTGGATTGTGCTCAATTGAATTATACAACTACTGAAAAGGAATTGCTTGCAGTTGTATTTTCTCTTGACAAATTCAGGTCTTACATATGGGGAAGCAAAGTGATTGTGTACTCAGATCACACTGTTGTCCGGTATCTGCTGGAGAAAAAGGATGCAAAACCACGATTGATTCGTTGGGTTTTATTGTTGCAGGAGTTTGATTTAGAAATACGAGACAAGAAGGGGACGGAGAATGTGGTAGCGGACCATTTGTCGCGTTTACCACATATCGAGGCTGATACATCGAATGACATTAAGGAGACTTTCCCTGATGAGTTTCTGTTAGAGGTAGCTACAGAGGTGTCTACAGTTCCATGGTATGCTAATATTGTTAATTTCTTGGTTGCAGGCACATTCCCCAAGCATTGGAACAAACAAAGGAAGAAGCGGTTGAGAGAGCAAGCCAAACGGTATATTTGGGACGAACCAGATTTGTTCAAAGTAGGTGAAGATCAACTGATCAGAAGATGCATCCCGGAAGAAGAGGTTAGGGGTGTGTTGGATTTGGCTCATATGTCGGCATGTGGAGGACATTTTAGCGGTCAGAAGACGGGTCACAAAGTGCTTCAGAGTGGTCTTTATTGGCCATCATTGTTCAAAGATGCAGCAGAATTTGTAAAACATTGCACATGGTGCCAACGAATGGGGAGTGTTCAGATGAGAGATGAAATGCCCATGCAACCGATCCTAGCGATCGAGATCTTCGATATATGGGGCATTGATTTTATGGGATCGTTTCCAAATTCGGGGGGGGGGGGGTAATTTATATATATTAGTGGCGGTGGACTACGTCTCAAAGTGGATTGAGGAGGTCGCCACTAAGACTAACGACCATAAAGTGGTTTGCAAATTTGTGCTTGAAAACATTTTCTCTCGATTCGGAATCCCCCGCGCGATCATAAGTGATGGGGGATCGCATTTTAAAAATCAATTTTTTGCTAAATTACTAAAACATTATGGGGTAGATCACCGAATCGCTACCCCATACCACCCGCAAACCAATGGTCAAGTAGAGGTTTCTAATAGGCAGATAAAAGAGATTTTACAAAAGACCGTGCGAGCCGACCGGAAGGATTGGTCAAGTAAGTTGAATGACGCCTTGTGGGCGTACCGCACGGCTTACAAAACTGCCATTGGAACCACCCCGTATCGTTTGGTTTACGGGAACGGTTGTCATTTACCACTTGAAATCGCTCATCGTGCTTTATGGGCCATTAAGAACGTTAACGTTGATTATGACAATGCAGGTAAGATCAGAAAGCTAAACATCACCGAATTGGAGGAATTGAGAAATGAGGCATACGAGTGTCAGGAAGCGTATAAGGAAAAGACGAAAAAGGTGCATGATGCAAAGATCAAGAAGAAAGTCTTTGAAGTTGGTCAATGGGTTTGGTTGTACAACTCGCGCCTCAAGATTTTTCCGGGTAAGTTAAAGAGCAAATGGGTTGGACCGTATCAAATTACGAGAATTGGTGATCACGGGGATATCGAGATTGAAGATTTCGAGGATCATGTGAAACAAGTGGTGAACGGTCATAGATTGAAACCTTATTTGCATCTGAATGAGATCAACGGACCCGGAAACGAAATGGAAGCGTTGACATTGGAGTTGGTGCCACACGTCGAGAACTGAAAGGATGAAGCTTTACGTCTAGCTGAAGACGCGTAAACTTAGCGCTTACGGGAGGCAACCCGAGAACTTTGTGGGTGTGTTAACTAGAAACCCTCACGAGACTTCACTCGTCCACTCGGGCTACCGAGGGGTTTAAAAGGCTTGTTGCATACGCTAAATGCAACCGTGATTCCTACGAAAGTGAGTTTAGGATTTGTACTACTTATGTTTTTTTTTAGTGTGCTTGTTTTGCAGCTTGCTTGGCTGAGTTCAAGTGTGGGGGAGTGATGTGAGTATATTTTGTAATGGTTTCTCATAATTAATCATATATTTTTAATGGTTACAATATATTAATTCACATGATATATCCTACATTTTGTACTTGATGTGTTTTGAGTTTAATTGTCATAGGTTATGCATTTTGAGGTGTTTTAGAAGCATTGGTGACTAAAGGTGAAAAGACGCGAGCTTTGGAGGAATTAATCAAGAAAAATAAAGACAAAGTTGTGAATGTTCGGGAGTGCGGAATAGAGTTGTTGGGATTTGAAATAATTCACATGGGTCAAGGATTGAAGGAATGGGCTTTAAATATATCAAATTGGGTTTAGAAAGGAGATTGGGCTAAATTTGGAGTATTGGGCCGCGTCTGATCAGATTTTGGGCCAAAACAGCGAAGCCCAGGACCCCCGGAGTGTCGCGAGGAAAACTTCCAAATCCCTCGCCACACGATCCGGGTCGATGTCGGCAGATTTTCGAGATTTTTGGTATTTGACGTATTTAAGCAGTTTTTAGGTTTTTTTCTAAAGGAACTTCGGCTGTAGCCGACCAGAACTCCCCAGAGACGAATTTCTTCATAGTTTTTCATGGTTTTCTTAGTTTTTAATCATTCGGTGATAATTTTGATGTCCGGCTAAGTCCGCGTGATTACCGACGGTGAACGGTTAGCGTGTTACTATTCTTTTCAGTTATTCTTTGTCTATTTTCTGATTCTATAAACATAGTGACAATGTTTGATTCATATGGATGTTCAATTTAAGTTTATTTATCTTGCGTTTTGATTGCATATGTGCCCCCCGCTCCTGGACTACCTTTCATAGCATAGCATAGCTCTAGGACTATCTTTAGCACGTGTGTGATTTGAATGTTAGGTGAATAGATTTTACAATTTAACTTAGGGTTTGTGAATGTGTTTCGCTCTCCGCTCCCGGACTACCTTAACTGCATAGCTCTAGGACTATACTTAGCTCATACGTAATCTGAATGTTTGGTTGAATTGAGTTGAACTAAATAATTGAATTGGATTAGTATTTAGATAACCGGGATCCTGAGGTTGTCACGTTTTTTATTTACTGTTCTTTCAATTAAATCAAAATTAGTTTCTTAGTAATCAATCAATCCAAGTTAAACAGCCAAGAGGCAACTTTTTATACTTTCCGCAATTTAGGGTTTAATTTAGTTAACTTAGGATAGTGACAGTATTCTAGGTTAGATAGTTAGAGTCGCTAATAACCACCAACTCCCTTGGTTCGATACCCTAGCTTGCCCTACTACAGTTTAAGTTAGGTATTTGTGTAGCGGTCACGACACCCGTTATCAGGGAGGAGTTATAGGAGCGCCTGCTATTCCTATAATTTTCAATTATATCCAGGTCTATGTACTCTTTCCATACTCTTGTAGCTTTACTTTTGCAAGTTTGTTTATTTTTATTCTTCTTTATTTTAGTTGTTTCTTTAATCACATTGAGGACAATGTGTCACTCAAGTGTGGGGAGGGGGATAACATTTTAGTGTGTTTCGTGTGTTTAAAAAAAATAATAAATAAAAATGGAAAAAATGTCTTTGGAATTACTTGCAAATCATGGAAAATGATAGTACAATTGGGAATCGGTTTTCAAAAATAAAAATAAATAAAAAAAGGGGAAAAGTGGTAGAAAAGGAGAGAATGGAAAACATGACTAATCTGTGGTGTGTCGGTAGGCCCAGCTGACTTAGGATTAGCTTAAACTGCCCATTGTGTTTATTTTTGTATAAATATGTAATTAAATTGGTCTGCTAGTGGGTTTCCATTTTAGGGGTGATAGGGAAATTGAAACTGATGATTAGGAGGAAAAAGACCACTTTAAATTAGAGACTTATATGTCCTTAGAATAACTTGGCACATTATGATCTTTTTGCGAAAGCAAATCCGAGAAATAATGGCGCCCCATCTTTCCATCTTTGAGCATATTAGGTAAATAATTGGGTTAATAATTTTAGAGTGAAGGGACAAAATACTCATGTACAAACTAAGGATAGTATCCCGTGGTGCGTGCCTCTGATGATGTTCTGGATCTCGCGAGCAAAATACTCATGTACGAGTTTGGGGATAGCATCTCGCAAAGAGTACCTCTGATGATGTTCGTTGGTAATCTTAGTTAAAATTAACCAATTATGAAAAAAAAAATTGAAAAAAAAAATTGAAAAAAAAGAAGAGAAAAAAAAGGAGAAAAAATAATAATAGCAAATTAGAGAAATAAATGCTTAAAAACTTCGCTATCCATCTACTCCATCATTCTGTGGACATATGAGTATCTGGTTTAAAGGCGGGTGGGGAAAATCTATAAATATCATCTTAAATACCCTTTGCTTTGACTGAATTTGATTCGGAAGTAGGTTGAACTTGAACTTTCTGAATGTGGGACACATAGGCAGACCGATAACTTTATTCGGTAAATTATAAACACTTTGGGGGCGAAACAAAAGGTCAGTGGTTGGGGTTTAGTCGGACCGGAAATCTGACAATTGCAGTTAGTCTGTGTGATTACATTATGGTTTGAGGAATGGAACTGGTGGACAAATTAAAAAGTTAAAATATTTTGAGAATGATTTTCCAATTATGATTCCACAGCAGTTTTTCCGAGACGAAAAAAGATAAGTGTGGGGATGTGATGAGCGGTTAAAATGTACACTTTATTTAATAGTAATCATCCCCTAAACACACTGAGTTTGGTATAAAAGGTATTATTTTAATCGGTTGTTACTATTAATGTGTTAAAAAGATAAATGAGCTTAAATGGTGTAGTTGGGTTGAACGAGAACCATAATACAATGTAAAAGTTTTATAACCATTTTTTTTAATATTAGGTTCTGGTTATTTTTAAAATAATAATGTTATTAAATGAAAATAAATAAATGAATTAAGTTATTAGTCTAAATGTTTCGCAGGGATGAATGAGTTTTACACTTTGACATTCAAATGATCAAAATCATGAGGAGCACATGGGTTTTCGGCCCAATAGCAAGATTTGGAACCCAACTTTTAATTGGGAGGGTTCACGTGAATACAAAAAGGTAGAAAGGGACAGAATTAGACATTGGAGATCAAGAGGAGATTCGCACAGTTTGGGGGGATTTCATTCAACAGTGACGGCAAAGAGAGAAGAAAAGAAGGCGATTGGGAGATCTCCACTACCATCATATCATCATTCCAACATCAAAATCTCGTAATCGAATCATGGTTCATTCTTATGAATTATTTTTGTCTTTAATTATGAGTAGCTAAATTTCTTATAACTGACTTTGGGTGAATATGCTATTGACATGTGCTTATGATTGATTTTCAACCGTGATGAAGGACTCATTTTATGTAATCTGATTCCTTGCAATTAATCGAATTAAAATATTTATCGAATTATGACTTGTGTTGATTTCATCAATTGAATAAATTATCTATTGTGTGACCTATTGATCGATCTTGATGCATAGTGCAGTATTCATATTTAGGTATTCATATAGTCATTGATTCAACAACAACGAATTGAATATCACTTCGATTAATTACATGCTGAATAGTGTTTGACATTATTTTCATCTAAATTGTTAATTGATTGGCACATGTTGATAGACTAGGATCCTGGAGTTGGTTATTTTTTCTTTAATTGTTAATAACATCCCACTACAACTCATTTTTGCATAGGCAACGCAAGCCACTGTTTAATTATTTTCACCGTTTAAACTGATATCAACCATTGTTCCCTGTGTTCGACCCCTCTTCTTTATACTACAATTAAGTTCTAGATTAGGGATATTATAAATGTTTTTGGTAGACCTTGACACCGCTATCACTCACCAGAGTTGGATTTTTGGTGTGTGTCATACACCATTGCCATCTGATTTTTTATAAAACATAAAGAAGCAACTAGTTAGCCATACAGTTTTTTTTTAATTAATAGATTAGTTAATGTACGGAATAGCATTATGATGTTTTTATTACCGCTAGGATTAACAGAGATCCATTGAATCGCATCTCAGGGTTATCAGCTCTCCATTTTGTCTTTGCTTTCTTTAGGCAGTCTATTAGGTAATCACACCACCTGAGTTGACTTATATTCACACTTGGTGTTACCGCATGCAAAAAACCCTGGTTAACAGTGCTGTTATCGTCTGTTCTTCCCATTACAGTCATAACTGCCACCAAGAAATTCAACAGAAACAAGCGACCACTGTCTTGCCTTCGTGTTATCCTCTCAAAAAAACCAAGTACATATGGCCTAGATACCCACAGTTCCTTTTTGAATTGGCCCCGTCACTCAGCGACTACAGGGAACTTCATGCTTGTCCTCTTTTCAATTAGCAGATTATTCCCAATTGGAACTCCTAACAACTTATTAACCAACTATGGTGTTATTTTAATACTTCTTTGACCCAAACACAACACACTTGTTTCAACATCATAGTTATGTAACAGCCAATAACCTAATGCGGTGGGTATTGAATGTATTTGAATCCCTAACAATCTTCCGAACCCAATTGATTGTACCGCCTGCCTTTGTTTTTCGTTGAATGTTGCAAACCATTCGGTAAGGTTTGATGTTGATAATCTTGCTTTAATCCTACTACCATCAAACGGATGGTAGATGTTGGTTCCCAAAGGCACAGACGTTGGTTCTTCACCTTTCTTAATTGTACTTACTTTTTTGGACACAAATTCAGAGTCATCATTTTCTTCATCACTCATACCCTTTACAACCTTTGTTTTCGCTTTACGTTTGTTTCCCATTTTGTTACGCACGAATATACCATCATCAGATTCACTGCTTGTTTGATCTTTAGCTCTTTTCCTACCTTTTGTGGCAACTGGTGGCTGTTCAAAGTCTGCATTTTTTCCAAACAGTTTTATATCTTACAAAGCATATAATATAACTTATAACTTATTTTCCCAAATCAGAATAAGTTGTGTACCCGAGTCGTCACCCATATCAAGAACAATCGGTGTTTGTGGTGTGTTTGTGTAACTAAATGAAGTTTTGCTTGCTATACGCGAGCTTTTCCGTTTCCCTCTTCCTATTTTTACATACAAAAAAATAGCCAAACAAATATTTGACAATCAGATTGACAACTAAATAAACACCATGAACTTCACACCATATACGTTTTTATACAAATTATGTATGTAAATGGTGATTCCATCAGACACAAGCAGTTATTAACTTTCAAAAATTGGGGAATGGTTAGTCAATAACAACCCCAAACCAAAATACCAATTTACAGACCCGCAACATTTTAGTACAGATCATTACAAATCAAACATTTAACTTTCAGAAATCATCGCTTTTTTGCTGACCACGGCGTAAATTTTATTACACAATTGGATTTATCATCATCAATATAAACCCTAGCATCACACAGAACATTTTATTTTAAATCTGAATTAAACACCATACATCAAGTAAATATCAGTGAGACGGAACGTAAACACCTTTTATTGCGATTGTTTTTCTTCTACCTTGCGAGCTGTTACTGAATGGTTCATCATCTTCCTTTTTAAGATTTTCTGAAGCACAGGTAGCCGCAGTAAAATTACGCCAAAGAACAACTTATAATCGACATTCAATCATAAAAAAAAGAAGGGAAAAACTTACTTTCGTGTTTTTGCAGGTTGTCCGCCATTGTATCTTTGATTAAAGCTTGCTTAAATCAAAAAAATCTCAAAAGATTTTCGTCGAATCCTTGCGTTTTTTGGAGCTGATTTCTCGGTGGAGTGGTTTCCGTTCCATAAATTTGAATTCGATTATTTTAAAGAACTAAAACCAATTAATTGAGTCGTGATATTGTATTTGACTATTTTACCCTCGAAGATACACGCCCACGAACCAAGCGCGCCTAAAACGGGAAATAATTACACATTACACCCCTACTTGATATCTTCCGTTGATTTCCAGATCGGACGCACCAGGTGCGTCCGTAGAAACCTTGTTTAGTTAAGGAAACTATGAAACCCAAATGAGAGGCCATGGTTTGTCCACATCAACCTTTTCTGTGATATAGAAAAGGGCAAAGATGTCTTTTACTCACCTGCATCTTTACCTGCAACTTTTGCCTTCCATCAACAATCTGACAAATCCTTCTCTCCTTACACGAATTTGAAGAAAGTAGTTCTTTCATTCATTGTACCTTAATTATGTAAAAGTCAAATATTTAGTACTCATCTTTTCCAATGCTATCACTTGTCATGTCAAGTAAAAGTAGTTTCCCTCCAAAAAGATTAGATCTCAATCCCTTCCCTTCCTTCCATTAATGTATATGTATACCATATCTACCGCTGAAAGCACATGAATCTCAGAGCACAAACACTTTCAAAAAATTTAATGGATTCGCCAGTTAGGGTTTTTAATTGAATTTTAAGGACGATGAATCATTGAGTTGGTCACAAAGGAATAAATAATGTTAAATATGAAAAACGATGATATGTAACATATATAAGAACATATCAAGGGGAAAAGCCGAGAAAATTCTCCCCTACTTAATAACCCAAAAAAACGTAGGGTAATTAAATTTAGTGTCTCATTATTACAAACATTTGAAAAAAGGCCGGAACGCATGACATTACAAATTTAAAATGCTTGTATAGTGATAATGGAAACAAAGGTACATATGATACTTACATTCCAATGATGTAAAAATATAACATAGATATCATTGATTGCTATATCTAGTGGAATATAGAAATTTAAAAGGTATGCATATGTAACAACAAGATAGGTTTTCATATGTAACAAGGAGTTAATGTTAAACAACAAGGTAAAACCAAAAAATCTATAGTCATATAAAATGTTACATATGTGACAACATGCTAGGTAACATACATGACATATGATTGATGTAAAAATGGGTGGGGATGTAGCAAAATATAACATATGTAAGCACAATTGATGGCTGAATCAGTGGAATAATATCAGATTTAAAAGGTATGCATATGTAACAACAAGATAGATATCATATGTAACAAGGAGTTAATGTTAAACAACAAGGTAAACCCAAAAAATATATAGTCATATAAAATGTTACATATGTGACAACATGTTAGGTAACATACATAACATAGGATTGATGTAAAAAAGTGGGTGGGGGGGGGGGGGGGAGGGGGTAGCATCAAACTAAAACATGTAACATGTGTAAGTTCAAATAATGTAACATGTGAAAGTACAAATGATGTACCACATAACATATGTAAGAACATGATAGGTAACATGTATAACAAAATGTGTGGAAAAGTTACATATGTAAGAAACTATGAATCTACATATTTAATAGCCAAAATGTAACATAAATAAAGTACCATTTGGGGCTAAATCTCGACAGGGTAATATCACAAAATGCATAGACAAAATGACATATGTAACAAACCATGATAACTAAAGTCTGTTGGAATTTTAATTCCATACTTAATAACAAAAAAGGATACTGTCTGAGTGATAATGAAACATAACAAACTAAATTGTTTCAAACATATCAAACTAACTTTTCCTTGTATGTCCTCAGTGTCATCATGTAAGGGTCTTCGGGAGAGGACATAGCCTTCTTACTCTTGAAAGGTTTACTTGTTACTTGAACATCAGGCGAGTCACACAATATGATATTGTTCGAAGGGCCGGGAAAGTTGAAAAGTAAACAAGAACAATGGGGAAATACTGACTAGAAAAACTTAGACTAAGATGAAATTCAACAACAATTAGGAAAATGAAAATAAACATATTATGATAAATTAAATACAAAAAGGGGTCTAACCCTAAACACGATTACAAAGAACATAATAATAAGGAGGTGAATCATCGTAAATACCTGAATCATATTTAACTACAGAGAGTGATTGTTCAGAAATTTTCACAGGGAGACTAACAACTTTAGAAGATTGTGAATATCTTTTCCTGAAAAATGAAAAACTTATGCGGTCGATCGACGGGAACAATAAACACAGATACGATTTAGATTGTGAACGACTAAACATTACCGTTTCATTATGGATTGTTCGAAACAGGGGGTTATAACGACGGGACGAAACGAAACTTTGCGTCGGTTCTTTCTTCCGTTCTTGTTCAATTGACTGTATTTCGATGGAAAATTAACAACATGAGGAACCCTAGAATAGTAGCATTGTTTGAATGAGGAACCCTAGAATTGTTTGAAAGTAAAAACATAGCATACCGGAAGTTGGATGGCGCGATTTGAGGGATGATTTTGAGTCGTCGCTTGGAACCCTTTCTTGTTCAGTTTCAGTAACTAGAATCGTAAACTAGAAATGAGAGGAGGGGTGCATATTGTTTGAAAATGTGAAGCAATAAAGTAGAATGGATGATTTGGTGAAGATCAGGGGGAAATTGAAAGTTGAAAATGGGGGTGATAGGGATATAGTAGGGTGGCAGTTGATTTGACACAGGAGAGAAGGTGTATGGGTTGTTTGGGGGGGGGGGGAGTGAAATTCTTGAGACTATAATACCCTTTTGGGGTTTATTTAAAGTTAGATGATTAATAAAAAAAATTGAGACAATAAATATCAGCCATAGGATTAACAAGATGAATGGTTGAGATTGGGGTTTCATGGTTTCCTTGACTCAACAAGGTTTCCATTTTACCCTTCCTCTCTCTCTCTCTCTCTCTCTCTCTCTCTATATATATATATATATATATATATATATATATATATATATATATAGTGTAGAGTTATAATACAAAATACTTTTAGAATGAGAAGTGTGAGAAGTGAATGATGTGTTAGATATTAATACATGGTATTATCTTTTATTATATTTTTATAAATATATGACACCATACATGGTCTTTATCTATTTTAAAAGGTCATATATTAATCAAAATTAGAATTATAAGATAACACAATGTAAACACAATGTGCTGATATCTAACACAATGTCTTTTTAAAAATTACTAATAAATGGTGTTTGGTGGTGTATGGAATCCAATGAATGATGTTTTCTATTTTAGGATTGTCATATGTTTGCCAAAAACACATTTAAAAGATAATACCATGCATTAATATCCAAACACCTTGCACTTCCCACACTTCTCACGCAAAAAGTACTTTGTATTTTAACCCAACTCTCTCTCTCTCTCTCTCTCTCTCTCTCTCTCTCATATATATATATATATATATATATATATATATATATATATATATATATATATATATAGGGTGAGATTCAATGGAAAACCACACCTTTTTGGAAAATCTGGAAAACCAGTTATACCAGTGTAACATTAGTTCTAAACAAGAAATTACACCTTATTTAAACATGTTACACCAGGTGTAACATATTCATTTTTGTTACATAGGTGTAACCATCATCGCTATAGTTACATATGTGTAACAATAATAACTAAGTTTTTTGGTGTATACGTAAAAGAAAAATGAAATGGAGAGAGAAATAATGAAATTCAAATCAAAGTTGGACTACAAAAAAATATTATATATGTATTTGACTAAAATAACCAGGTTTTCCGGGTTTTCCAATATTTAAGAGGTTTTTCAATGATCATCTTCCTATATATATAATTTTTTTTTTTGCGAATGAATGAAAATGGAATATCGTTCGGATTGAATGAATTGGAATTGTCACTAGTCTTGATGTGTTGATGATTGTAATGTCACTTTAAATGTTTTCGATTGATTATATATAAGTGTCGGCTGACGCGGAAATATAATGGTTTGAATTTTGACGGTTTTTAATTTAAACGGATATTTAGATTATTTTTGTTGAAAGTGAAACAATGTTTTGAATAAAACGAATAGGTTTAACGAATGTATACTTTAGTTTATGGAATGAATTTGTCGTTTGAATAATCGATGTGTTTTGGATATGTTACGTCATAACGAAATGTTCTAAAAATACAAAATGAATATTTTGTATTTCTTATTATATTAAAAATACATCAATTTTTTTTATGAAACTTTCTTGTTATTGAAGTTGCAGTTTGAATAAACATAGAACTTCGTTGTTGATTTCTGATACGGGTACGGGCTGTCAAATCTAGTTCAGCTATGTTTGCACGCAGGTTCACTTAATTTTAACCAAATTAAGTCTAATGCATATAATAAATCAGTTACTTGCACATAAACATAGTATTAAGGTTAACCTAGAACTCTGGATTGTCACAGAATGGAAGAACGGGAAGCCTTCAACACACCTTGCACCACAACCTCTAACGTACCGGAAATTTCATTTGAAGAAGACTTAAGTCCAAGAACTATCATACGCTTTATTAAAATCAATTTTAAACAACATCCCCTTGAACTTTATCCTCTTGAACCAAGTCAACACCTCATCATTGATGATTAAAGGCCCATCAATAATATATCTCCTGGAAACAAAGGCCATTTGGCTTTCAGAAATAATAGAATTCATAAGACACTTAATTCTATTAGCCAGGACTTTAGATACAACTTTAGGGATACATCCCAAAAGACTAATCGGACAGAAATCCTCAAAAACTTGCGGATCATAAACTTTCGGAATAAGGCATATAAAAACGAAGAGATACAACATCTGCTTAGCTCACCATTCATGGAAAACATATCCAAAACATTTTTAAAATCCACTGCCAACAAGTCCTAGAAATGTTTAATGAATCTAAAACTAAAGTCGTCTGGTCCAGGAGCTTTGTCATCACCACAGTCCCAAACCGCCCCTTTAATCTCTTCAACCGAGAAAGGTAAAGTCAAAAAATCAGCCTCCTGCTCAAAAATACTATTATTACCAGAGCATGTCATTGACGGCCTCCTCATCCTAGCCGAACTAAATTTATCTTCAAAAAACTGTTTAGCACCCTTTTTGATCTCCTTAGGGTCAGTTATCCAGACATTATTAAGGCGGATACCATTGATCCGACTCGACGCCATATGGGACCTCATTAAACAATGAAAAAAAGACGTATTTTCGTCCTCTTGGACCACCTATCGAATCCTAGCCTTTTGAGCCAAATCAGATCGTCTAATATCATCGAGATCCGCCAATTCTCTTTTCACCTTATTCCATGAAAACAGATAGAATCACTCAAGTTCCTCGATTCAGACAGAAAATATTGTGAAGCTAATTAAAGTTTAGTAGCTTTAAAAAAAATTAAAGTTTAGTCAGAACCTTGTATTGACCATTTCAGATATGTACATATTTTACGTGACAACGTGTGTACCACCAAAATAAAAGAAAGAAAAATACAAACAACGAAAAAGCCACATGACATCGGTTTAGTAAAATGTATTTAGGGTTGCTCGCACATCCACATGGTTCTTAGGCTGATGATCATTGGATGACTAATTCAAATGTGTTGATTGCTTTGGATCGTGGATCAAAATATATAGGATGAAAAAGAAAAAGAATTAAGGTGGGCTGCTAGTTGGGCTTGGCGATGGGGCTACAACAACCAGGGAGAACTGAAAATGGGGCAGATCACAATTTAGGGGGATTGTTTTTTGAGCATTCCAACGGTCAACCTCAACCAGGTGAGGAAAGTGGGGAGTCATCCTTTTCTTCTTCCTCTAGACTTAGACAGCTGGAGATCAACAGAAGGGAAGTGAAAATCAAGGAGTTCATATTGTGAGGTGAGGTTGATTACACCCTCGAAGGGAATTCTTTTATGAACTACTTGATGATTTAACCAGTTATATCCAAATGGCAATAAATGTCTTACCAAGAAATATACATGAGAAGTGAGGTTGATTACACCCTCGAAGGGAGGAGCCTCAGTCCATGAATTAGTCCAACATTTAATATAAATACGAGAACATAGTGATGGTAAAACCATCTCATATCACTTTCTCTCACTATATTCTTTTTAGTTTTTATTTACCTAGAAACTCGGTATTAATTCTCACATCCGAGGTTGATCCATATTGGTTTGGACCGTTCCAGGCAAGTACCATATTGACGTACAAGTTCCCTTTTTAGCAATAACATGCTTTTGGTTTTAATAAGTCTTCTATTTTATTATTTAGGTTTCTCTTTTCGGTTGATTGATTTAGATATGTGTGGCAAGTTAAATTTTGATTTCAACACTAGGGTTAAGTTTCTTTGATTTTGATTCAAACACTTATGTGAAATGATTATGAGATTTTATTTTGAATAGTTTTTTATGCCGATTCTTGGTCTCAAACCTGGAGTCTTTTCCGGAAACATTAGATAGTTAATAATTAGTATGATCAACTTATTAATTTCTAATGAAGTTCATCAAGTTATATAATCATAAACGATTTTGAATCTGATATAAGGAACGAATAATGGTTTGGGAGTGTCTATAATCTCGATCTCATTGTAGAATCACACAATCTAGTTAAGCACACTAAACGATGTTTATATTTGGTTATAATTGATTTTTCCATCACCGCAACCCACACTAAGATCAGAACGAAACGAGCTTAGAGTAACGGGTTGGCTCTAATTAACGAACGTCATTTGGTTAGATATTAGATAGAGTGGATGTTAGAATGGCTTGATACGTAGAATTTATACAAGCCGTTTATAAATAAAATGATTGCACCATAACCTTTAATGATGGTAAGCCGACTCAAAACCAAGAAATTACCCTCGTGTTGAAATTCTCTTATGCATATTTGAATTTCCTCTCTAATTTATAAATGTTTTCAATAGTAAATTTTTTTAGTTAAAAAAAATCCAAAAATATATTTTTTGTTTAAACAATCGTGTTTTTACTTTATTATGTTTAAGATTTACAATCCCCCTCCCCCCCCCCCCCCCCACCACCCACACATACATGCACTAAACGTTGTTGGTGTAATTGGTGTAATCACTTAATCCTTATTTCTGACTCTCAGGACACGAACCCTACCTTCGCTTATACTTGAAGATCGAATTGAAGAAGTAGCAACAAGATTTTACAAATTCTTTATTGAAATTGAATGAATAACTCGATTGGATTTACAACTGATTAATGGCTACATATACTAATCATAACCTAACAACCTGCTTAACCGAAATTTAAAAAAAAATTAAAACATTTACAATTAACCCCCTGCACTTTGATCAACTTGTCATATTATCCGAACCTTTTAATGACAGCCATTTATTCTAACAATCTCCCCCCTAAATCGAATCTACACCTTTTAATACATTCAGATCATACATCATATTAGTAACAACTTGACATTAGCATCATGTAGCATTGATCCAATGGATGTGCATACATTAATGTGTCCAGCTCCCACCTTTATGAAGCAAATCTGAATTTAGTTAAATTCTTCAACACCTAACAGTCTTTTCATCTCTTCAAACTTCATTCTTGCTAATGCTTTGGTTAAAATATCAGCCCTTTGATCACCACTGCTGACAAAATCAACAATTATTTGATTTTGCTCTACACATTCTCTAATGTAATGATATCTCAAGTTAATGTGTTTCGACCTTCCATGAAACACTGGATTCTTTATAAGAGCAATGCTGACTTGTTATCCACCAACAACTTGACTGGTTTCTGCTATTTCTTTGTTAACTCTCCTAACAGATTCCTTAGCCACACAGCCTGACATGCAGCAACATTTGTAGCAACAAATTCGGCTTCACAACTAGAAAGTGTTACTATTTTCTGCTTTTGTGAATACCAACTGACAGCTGACCCATTAAAGAAAAATATGTTTCCTGATGTGCTCTTTCCATCATCATTGTTTACAAGATGATTGCTATCACTGAACCCAACTAGTGCCTGACCATACTGCCCTTGAACTTCATTCCTTGAGTACTTCAAACCATAATTCAAGGTTCCTTTCACATACCTTAGTATGTGCTTCACAGCTTTCAGATGAGTTTCTTTTGGTTTTTCCATGAACTTGCTAACAAAACCAACAGCAAAGCATATATCTGGTCTGGTTTGGGTCAGGTACCTAAGAGATCCTATCAACTTCCTATAGAGGCTAGCATCCACATCCTCACCTCCCTCTTCTTTACTTAACCTTAATCCAAACTCCATAGGTATTCTAGTTGCATTGCAATCCTCTAAACTTGCAAGTTTAACTATTTTCTTTGCATATGCAGACTGTTTTATCACTATACCATCCCTTCTTTGATCTACCTCTATTCCTAGATAGTAACATAGTAATCCCAAGTCTGTCATTTGAAATTTATCTTGCATTTCTTTCTTAAATCTATCAATTTCTTCCTGATTACTCTCTGTTATCAACAGATCATCTACATATACACCTAAGAAAATATGAGTCTTGTCCTTAACTCTTGTATAAACAGCAGATTCATGCTTGCACTTTTTGAATCCTAGCCCTTTCAAAACTTTATCAAGTTTCATATTCCAACATCTAGGGGCTTGTTTCAATCCATAGAGGGCCTTTTCAAGTCTATAAACTTTTTGCTCCTGTCCTTTCTTAACATACCCTTCAGGTTGGGTAACAAACACAGTTTCCTTTAGATCACCATGCAGAAAAGCTGCCTTAACATCTAAGTGATACACTTTCCAGTTCATCATAGTAGCATATGACAATAGCAATCTTATAGTTTCTATTCTAGCCACTGGGGCAAATACTTCTTCATAATCCACTCCTAATTGTTGAACATATCCTTTAGCAACTAGTCTGGCCTTATACTTAGTAATGCTTCCTTTTGCATCCCTTTTTATCTTAAACAACCATTTGAGACCAATGGGTTTATGTCATTTGGGTAAATCAGTAAGATACCATGTACCATTTTTCTCAATAGCACTAATTTCTTCCTTCATAGCACTCCTCCACTCAGCACTTCTAATAGCATCACTAACCAGGATTGGTTCCTCTTCTTGAGCTAACATAAGTTCAACCTGATCACTCATTTCCTGTCTATTCTCAAGCTGCTTCAGTCTATTATCTAAGACAAAGTTCCTGAGATGTGCAGGAACTGAAGTTCTTCTCCCAGATTTTCTAGTAGAAACATGTATCCCTAGACTAGTCCCTATATCCTGTTCAACCTCATGAGCATCTAGATCACTACCTTCACCATCCTGAGAACCTTGCATTACATCTTCATCAGAAGACTGTACATTATCCCCTTCAGGAATGTCTATATTAGGTTCACCTATTATAGTTATTCTATTATCATGCTCATTTAATCCTTGACTCTCTATGGGCTGCTTCCAATTCCACTTTCTATTTTCCTCAAATCTCACATCCCTACTAACAATTATTTGTCATTTTTTCACATCATACATCCTGTAGGCTTTACTTCCTTCTTGATTTCCTAAGTACAACATAGGCACACTCCTGTCATCAAGTTTCCTCAGTCCTGGTTTGACAACCTTAACATGCCCAACACATCCAAACACCCTTAAGTGTTCTAAATTAGGCTTTCTACCATTAACAAGTTCATATGGAGTACTTCTACCTAATGCTTTAGTTGGCAACCTATTAAGAATATACACAGCATGTCTCACAGGCTCTCCCCAAAACTCATCAGGAACACTCATACACTTAAGAACACTCTTAGTCATGTTTAGTATAATCATGTTTCTTCTCTCCACACTCCCATTTTGTTGTGGAGAGTAAGGAGCAATTAGTTGCCTATCTATGCCATGTTCTCTACATTCTAAATCAAATTCCTTAGAGGTAAATTCCCCCCCCCCCCTATCTGACCTTAGATTCTTAATCTTAGTTCCCAACTTTCCTTCAACATTAGCCCTAGACATCCTGAATACACTAAGAGCCTGATCCTTAGATTTGATCAAATAAACCCACATATATTTGGTATAGTCATCAACCAGCAGCATCATATACCTATTTCCTACACTTGTTGCAGGTGCTATAGGGCCACATAAATCCACAGACACTAATTCTAATGGGAATTTGGATCTATACTTAGTCTCCTTAGGAAATGACTTCCTTTACTGCTTACCATCCATGCATGCATCACAAATTTGAAAGGTGTTCTTAACCTTAGGAACACCTCTTACAATATTAAACTTAGTCATGTCCTCTAGAGCCTTAAAATTCATATGGCCCAACCTCCCATGTCATAGCCACTCAGGATCATTTATACTATTCAAGAAGCACATAGGAGAGCCTATTTGCAACTTAATTTTGTACAATCTATTTGGGGCTCTTCTAACTTTCATTAGAAGGTTCCCACTGTTTTCATATAGCCATAAATGATCATTTCTCATGATTATCTTGCAATTCTTTTCTGTTACTTGTCCTAAACTCAATATGCTACTCTTTAGACTAGGTATGTAGTAGACATAAGTCAGAACCCTTTGCTCACCATTCCTACCTTGGAGAACAACAGATCCCCTACCTTCTATATCTACCCTTGTCCCATCCCCAAACCTTACAGTACCACATATATCTTTGTTTAGATCAGAAAAATGAGAAATTATACCTGTCATGTGGTTGGATGCACCATTGTCTAGATACCATGTGACCTCTTCATTGCTCTCTTTATTGCTGTCAGCACCTTCACTAGGATAGTTGCCTGGTAGGACTTTTGTTTCATTAAAAAACACAGCCACCTCACCCTCCTTGTCCATTGAGATCATCAAAAGAGTTGGCTCATCATTCAAATCTTGGGTCAGATTCACTTCTTGATCCTTCACTTTCTGTTTAGTGCACTCACTTGCATAATGGCCCATTTTCTCACACTTAAAACATCTAATCTTTGATTTATTTTTCTTGGGTCTATTTTCTTTTCTTTTCCCATTTTTGTAGCCCTTTTGCTCTACTTTCCCTTTATCATTACTATCACAATCATCATGTTGAGACCTACTACCTTTGTTCTTGTCCCACTTTCCTTTTGGTTTGAAATCCTTCTTCCTTGATTGCCACTCAGTGTACGTGAGTAACAATTCTTGATCCTTTGAGACTGACACCTTTTGCTTCATGCCAACTCTTTCTTCAAAAGCCTTGAGTCTCCCAACAGCTTCTTGGAAGGCCATAGTATCCAAGTCCATAAACTGTTCAATGGAAGCAACAATATGAAGAAACTTCTCAGGTAGTGATTCAAGTAACTTCTTGACTAGCGTAGGATCATCAATTGGGGATCCAAGGTCGGCAAACCTAGTGGCTAACCCACTCAATTTGGCTGAGAAATCATCTATAGATTCACTATCCTTCATTCTCAAGGCATTATACTCTGATCTCAGAGTTTGTAATCTTGCCTTTTTGACCCTATCAATTCCAACATACCTCGTTTTGATGGAATTCCAAATTTCTTGAGCCGACTCCAAATTAGCCACTTGAATCACCAACTCTTCAGGTAGTGACTGAAAGAGATATGCAATTGCCGCGCTGTTCTTCTTGGGATCTACTTGAGCTCCTGTCGCGGGTTGAACGGCTTCCCATAAGTCGTGAACATTGAAGATTGCCTTCAATTTCACGGCCCAAATCGTGTAATTTGTCTGTGTTAACATAGGACACTACAACGGGATCGTAATGTAGTTTTCTCATACATTCTACCGATTCCCTGCACCTCCATTATCACCCATTGCCGGCGATCTTGGTCGAGAAGGCGATGGCCTTCGAGGCGACGTCAGTAGACGATGAATTGTTGCCGCAGATCACCAGAGGATTACCGATCCCCTTTTCCTTTATGACCGCACATGCTTCTTCAATATCGAAATTGGTATCGTCTTCTCCTTGAAGCTCTGATACCAAATGAAGATCGAATTGAAGAAGTAGCAACAAGATTTTACAAATTCTTTATTGAAATTGAATGAATAACTCGATTGGATTTACAACTGATTAATAGCTACATATACTAATCATAACCTAACAACCTGCTTAACCGAAATTTAAATCAAAATTAAAACATTTACAGTTAACCCCCTGCACTTTGATCAACTTGTCATATTGATCCGAACCTTTTAATGACAGCCATTTATTCTAACAATATTATTCTTTGTGTGTCTAATATGTTCACATTTTACATTCTTATTTGCTGGATTCGACACCTAAACATAGACGTATTATGGTGTAAAATTATAGATTCTATATCGTGACAGTGACACCTAAAATATGTATCCCAATGGCTATAACCCATCTCGTATTAAGTTTGTATTTGAATGGGAGATGATAAGGAAAACTATTAAACTACATGTTTTTTTTATTATCTATTTTATTGCATCATTGAATTTTCAAAGATCGCACAAGCTGACGATTGAATTGACGACGTGGCACAACTTCCGCCATGGTCTGGGAGTTGTTGTCGAAAGAGTTAAAGTCTATTGTTATTTGCCTTCATCAAACCTTGTATTTAATTGTCGGTCCCAAATGATGTTGACTTGAATCGATAGGTCGAACAGTTTGATGTTGCGAGTTTTTCTAGGTAGTGGTTTTTTTTTTTTAATAGTCATTAACATTAAAAACAGCCCAACCCCAGCAAGAAACTGAGGCCGGCGAAAGACATACAAAACAAAAAGGAGAGAAACAATTCCATTTATTTTTAAATTTTTTTATAACAGAAGTGTTTTCCTTTAGTTATGAACGAGAGAGAATGAGAAAAACAACTTGTTCCACACAACCTTAAATTATATAAACTTACTCAACAACTAAATATTGGGATAACAAAAACAGTTTACATGTTAAAACTTATATTTATGTAATCAAATAAAAAAAGGTAATAACTTCAATCCGTATTCTTCTGTATTCGTCCAACTCCTATCATAATATAATTAAAAAAGAAGAACGAAAATGTTGAAAAAGACGTGACTCTAAATTCAAATGTGGCTGCTACTGTAGCGATTGACAAATTCATTTATATACAACAAAATCCATTGGAGTGGTTGTTCTTTTTTTTTTCCTGAATCCTATCTAAAAAAATTTTGTATTCTCATGGCTTCCATTCAACAACTTGACCACCTAAAAATCCCACTTGAACACATCAAATTAGCCACCAACAACTTTTCCGACTCTAATTCAATCGGTCAGGGTGGATTCGGGAGGGTTTACAAGGGCCAACTCCCCCTCTCTATCACCCGCTCGACCAACCCAGCCGCCAGGCCCACCACGGTTGCTATAAAACGGTTAGACGTAAAAGGCGGGCAAGGACAACACGAGTTCTTAATGGAGATCGCTATGCTTTCTAGTTACAAACACGGCAACCTCGTGTCTCTTATTGGATTCTCCGAAGAGGGTGATGAGAAAATCATTGTTTATGAGCATGAGGTTCGTGGAAGCCTCGATAAGTATCTGGCATCCGATCTAACATGGGTGCAACGGCTTCAAATATGTCTTGGTGCTGCTCGCGGTTTGAACTATCTTCATCATGGCGTCGGGTTGGGGCATAGAGTGTTACATCGTGACATAAAGAGCTCCAATATCTTATTAGATGAAAACTGGGAAGCTAAAGTTTCTGATTTCGGGCTAGCTAAAATTGGTCCTACAAACCAGGAATTCACTTTTCTTGCCACAACTCCTGCGGGCACATTTGGCTATGTTGATCCGGTGTATATATCTACCGGCATCCTTACGAAAGAATCTGACGTTTACTCATTTGGTGTTGTATTATTTGAAGTTTTGTGTGGAAGACCGGCGATGATCGTAAAATATGAAGAGGGTGACGAGCGGCGGTTTTTAGTTCATTTAGCTAGACTCCGGTATGAACAGGGAAAACTAGATGAAATTATCATCCCCAATATACGGAAACAAATAAAGCAAAATTCGTTGCAAACATTCTCCAGAATTGCTTTTGAATGCCTGAAATTAGAACGAAAACAACGTCCATCAATGGCGATAGTCCTGGAACAACTACAGATCTCAATGGAATTTCAAATTGTAAGTTGTCAATTTTGTGAGATTAGCATGCAGATCTGCTTTGATTTTAGGAAAATTGTAACTTATAAGGTTTGTGTTGATATAGGGTTGTAGAAGAATGACACGAATTGGGCTATGGGGATCGAGCACGGGAGGATCTCCATGGTCCTTGCAACTTGAGAGCTATCAAAAACTTAAGAAGATAACGATAGATCACGAAGATTGGATTTATTCAATCAGTTTTACAACTGAGGATTTTAGTGGTTTGTTGGGTTCTTCTGGACGTCATGGGGGCGGAGGTGGTTCCAGCGGCGGTCAAATTTCAGAGGTAATTTATACGGCTAACTTTACATTTTTTTATTCAATTTTTTTTTATTTATATTTAAAAAAACTCAAAGTTTCAATGGAAATGTAAAGTTACGTCACGAGCTCTTAAATATAAGTAAATGGGCAACAAGATGCCCGCAAACACTTTTTGATTTTTGATAGTAAAAACTAAGAATTTTAAAAACCACGTTCATAAATCTTAGGGTCATAATATTATCACGCATGACCCGTTTAATGAAATTTTCAAAGGATCGTTTGATGTCAAATGATCGTTTAAGTAGGTCGCTTGGATCAATTTTTTTTATATATATTTAAACTACCTTCCCCCCCTCCCCCTCGAATTTTTTTGTGGATCATTTGGTCCCAAACGATCGTTTGAGTTCTGCATGAAAATCAATTCCCTCATGTATGAAAATCAAGTCCCTTTAACTTGCATTTACATAACTCATGTATGAAAATCAAGTCCCTTTACCTTTAACTTGCATTTACATAAAAGAGGACATTACTAAGTTTTCCTTTTAAGTTATTAAAATTTTTTAAACTCACTTGACTTTTATTAGTTGTCTAAATAATATATAATTAAAGGGCTTTTAGCTTAGCGGTATTATAGTGTTAGATAAGAATTAGCATTTTTATATGGTAAGAGTTTAAATCCGATCGGTAAAAAAAACGTTAAAAATAAGATATAAATACTTTAGATAAATATTACTTTAAAAAGTTCTTGGTTAAAGACACACACCAAATTGATATTGTCAAATGCCACACATCTCCCACGGTCGTGGGCTCCCAAATGACCAAAATTGAGTGTTTTTTTACTTAATAATTTTTAACTTTATAAATATTTTTAATTATATAATTTATAAAAACTAAAAAGATTTATTCACCATAGCTGATATAAAAGTACTTAAACGAACATAGTGGTGACATAAAAAATAAACTTTGAGACTCAGAGTCTTTGCCAGGACGGTCTAGATGACTTATCGGCATGTCTTTATCGGTGTTGGGTCTCCAAGGCCCATGGTTCTTTTGTTTTCAAAAAAAAAATTAAACGATTGTTTGAAAATCGTTCTAAAATTTTTTGATGGGTCGAGTGGATAAAAACCCGCTCCTTTCGATGTAATTTTTTTGGTTGGCTATCTTAGCCAAGTCTTTTAATAATATCTCTTACGTTCCAAAAAACTGTTAAAAAGAACTAAAATTTCCTTTTTTTTAAAGGCCAAGTTGATGAACTGATAAGTACTTAAATATACCCAGCAGTGACGTAAAATAATAAATTTTGAGACTCAAAGTCTTTGTCGGGACGGTCTCGATGGCTTCTCAGCAAGTCTTTGCCGGTGTTGGGTCCCCATGGGCCATGATTTTTTACGGAAGGTCAATAAGATCCACCAAGTAGGAAAACAAATAGCCTCGACCAACACATTTTTCTTAGAAGATAACCCCGAATCGTCTAATAGTAACATCATCATGTTCGGGGAACAAGGAAAGATGCAAATCAAATCCAACCAAGCAGCTATTGAATCCCAAGTCTTCTTAGCAATAGTAGACGAGCCAAAAATATGAGAAGAAGTTTCTGCCTGAGCCCCACACAACGGACAGTGAATATGAGGGATATCCAAACCTTTCAGACTTGGATTAAAACAAGTAGGAATCTTGTCGAGAAGAATTCTCGAGGCAAGAATATAAATCTTTTGGGACGAATTTATTCCATCTCGTAGAAAGCGGCCGAAGCGGAAGGAGAAAACCATCAATAAATTTCCTAATTGATCTCATCCTAAACTTTGACTCGCCATAAAAGTTTCAATTCCAAGAGTCACTGTTGACCGAGAAAAAAACAACTTCAAACATAGAATTAAGATCACAGAGCTGAGTCTCCTCAATACCACCTCTAGGAGACCCACACCAACACCAAGACCACTCGCCTGCATCTCTTCTATCAGCTACCAAGAAAAATTTATCATGTTCTAGATTAAAAGTTCGTTTGAATCTAATAGCAAAAGCAGTGTTGTCTAACCAAGGATCCAACCAAAACCGACATGAAATGTCATCCCCAACTTCCTACGGATAGAAAACGAAGAAATAATCTCCTTATCATGAAGGAATGCAATTGACCTACATATACGATGCCAAACACCACCGCCAATCCCCACCCTATCAAATTCAAAACTATGACCATGGATTCCCTTAATCACTTTAACCCATATTGCATCAGGATTATTAACAAACCACCAACTCCACTTGTATAACAAGGCCACACGTTCATAGCATTGTGACTTCCAATCCCCAACCCACCATGATTTTTATTTGAAAGAACAATATTCCAATTGATCCAAACCAATCTTTTCTGCTCCACATTCCCACCCCAAAAGAATTTAGAATTTATAGATTCCAAGAGATTCAAGATTTTCCCGGGAACATGAAATAGAGAAAAAGAAGTACGAACCTAACGAACCTAAAACAGAAAAAACCAAGGTCGATCGGCCACCCACTGAAATCAAATTACTCTTCCATCTAGATAGCCTACTTTTAAATATGTTAACCAAAACATCCATTCCGAGCAACACCACATTTTAGCACCAACGGGAATACCCAAATATGTGAACCATAATTTATCCACTTTGCAACCCATGAGCTTTCCAAGTCTACTAATCTCCGTGTTTTCCACACCAATTTCAAGAAGAGAATACTTTTAAATGTTTAGTTTAAGACCCGATGCAAGAAAAAAACAATGAAGAGAACTAACTATATTCATCATATTTTTCACATTCCATTCCTCCAAAATAATAACGTCATCTGCATAAAAAAAGATGAGATAAATGAACGTAACATACTGTCATCACCCCCCCCCCCCACCCCACCCCCTCCCCTACCCCCGGGGGGAAATGACCCGCCTCGATGATATCACAAATAGCATCATGTAGCCCTTCCATAGCAATAATAAAAAAGAAAAGGTGCCATAGGATCTCCTTGTCTAAGACATCTTTCTAACACAAACTCCTTAGTAGGCTACCGTTCAACAAAATCAAGGCCCTAGAAGAGGATAGGCAAGCACGAATCCACCAAATACATCTATCACCAAAACCCATAGAACTCAAGATGGAAAACAAATAATCCTAACTTAGATAATCATAAGCTTTGGCAAAATCAATCTTGAACAAAATCAACTTCATTCGTTTCTTTGTGTACCAATCAATCACCTCATTAAGAAGTAATTGACTATCCAAAATCTGTCGACCTTTCATAAAAGCTGATTGTTCTGAACTCACCAAACTATCAATCACACTTGCTAAACCGTTCGCTAAAATGTTAGCAATGATTTTATACTGGACTCCAATAAGACTAATGGGTCAAAATTCAGCAAAAATTCTTTTTACATTTAAACTATGAATTATATAAAATTTAAACATATAATTTAACTAAATATCATCTTCTCTAAATTTTGCCTAATTTTTTTTTAACTAGCAATATCTCATGATTCATCTCTATTTCCACCCTACCCAAATATACGTATTTTATTATTATTTTTTAATCTTTTTAGACGGTGAGAGTTTATAAAATTAATGAATAATAAATATCTATATTTAAAAAATTATTATTCATAAAATTATAAATTTTAAAGATCGTGATAGAAATAAAGTTCCTATTGAGATGATAAAGCAAAAGAAATCTCTAGATTATAGAAATGGAGCGTAAAATGATGAAAACGGTACTTATGAAAAAGAAGATTAAAGTGAAAGAAAATGTGATTTTGGTTTAATTATATCATTGGTTCAAATGAGAAGTTTGTTTTAAGTAAGAAGGATAATAAAGAAATTTAGACATTGGATCTTGATCTAATAAAAAAGGAATGAGGGGTATTTTAGTATTAGCCACTTTTGTTGACTTTTTATCTACTTCCCCCATTTTTTTAAACATTTATAACTTTCACATTCGATATTATTTTTTAAAAAAATTACACCATAAAAACGAGTGTTTTTTATTCTTAAAATGCGTATAATGTTACTATATAAAAAATTAAAAAAAATCACCTTTCAATTTTTGACACAATGTTCAGATCATTGTGTTAAAATGTTCAGATCATTGTGTAAAAATTATATATATTTTGTGTTGCTATATATAAAATAAAAAAAATATATACTCTTTCGGTTTTTGACACCATATGACACAATGATCTGAACATTTTGACACAATATGATACAATGATCTGAATATTTTGATACAATGACACAATGACACAATGATCTGAATATTTTGATACAATCGAAATAGTAATTTTTTTTAATTTTCTATATAGCAACACTATATGCGTTTTAAAGATAAAAAACGCTCGTTTTATAGTGTATTTTTTTTTAAAAGTAATGTCGTATCTAAGAGTTATGAAGGTTTAAAAAATGGGGGGATTTGATAAAAAGTCAAAAATACTCTTCCATATTTTATTTTCTTTAGTTTTTTTCTCTAATTTACCCAGGAAAAATTTAAGTCATAGATCTTCATTTAATTGAAAATCTAATGGCTATGATTCCTTTATTTCCTTCTTATCCAAACTAAACTTCTCACAATAACCTTATCCTAATTTGATTTCCTTTCAAATGGACTGGTTTGAGTCCGCTCCTCCTAGATGAACATATATTGTGTTCATATAATCGTACACACTAATTAACCTACTTATAAGAAAATCATTTTAACAACATGATTATCATTGGGCTTTGTAGGTTAACTTTGATGCCGATGAAGAGATAATAGGGATACTTGGGACGGTTGGAGTAACTACCGGGCATTATTGGGGTTATAAGGTGATCTCATCATTACGTTTTCAGACGAACAAAAAGAATATCGGGCCTTTTGGTAAGGAGGCCGGGGATCATTTTTCTGTTCCATGGGATGTAGGTTCATTTGCCGGATTTTATGGTCGTGCTGGCTTTTACTTGGATGGCATTGGCTGTTATCTGAAGGCTACCATATGATAGCTTCTTACTTCTACATAACTAATTAAATTAACACGACTAATTCTTTGAATCATTGGTTAGTTAGTAAATTAACCATTCATCAATTATTTTATGTGAAAGAGAATAGAGATATAATTTGATCAAGTTTCATTATAATTATTCTAATTGTACTCCTCTAACTTTTTTGAATGGCAAGCAAAAATCTATAAAAGAAAACCCTAGCTAGCTAGGTGCTAGAATTACAACATAAAGAAGATTACACCAAGAAAGCTAGTCTATCATATAACGTTTTCCTATTTGAGATCCATAATAAATATAGGCCTTTAATAGCGATTCTTAAAAAGTTCTTATTGAAACAAACTTGGAAAGAGATCCATCAAATACCCCTTCCGGGACCAGTTTTCTATCCAAAACCTCACATCATTTCTTTTGCCCAGATGACATTTAATTAGGAGGGAGAGATCCAAATCAATACTATGCAAATGACTAAAAACTTTGATGTTCTCTCAATTTCTGGCTATGCGATTATTGCAAGGGAATGACCTCAATTTTCCAATTGGAGTGATGTATTGCAGTGACAATGTTTACCCACAAAGCATTCGGTTTCTCCTTGAATCTCCACAACCGGCCATTTTATAAGATGGCTCCAACTAGCCGCAAGAATCGAGGCAAGCCACCATCTTTTTTAGGGGCCAACATCCTCTTCCAAGAGATCCACGGTATTTTCTTTTTATCACCAGACCACCCCCAATAAAAATTTCTCCAAAGTTTAAATAACCTACAAGAGAACACGGAACAAATAAACATGGTAAAGGGGGATAGCCCCCAAAACTGAGTTGGCCAACATAACTCTTCCGCCAAATGAGAGGGACCTTTCCTTGCATCTAGATAATATCCGCCCAATTTTATCAACCACATCCTTACAATTCCTAACAAGGTTCATGTTAGCATCCATCGGGACCCATTGTAGTTAAAACGGGAAAGTACCAACTTGAAAATGGAGAATTTGGGAAAGAGACACCGTAGTATGAGGACTACACCCAACCCCAAAAAGACGACTCTTTATTCAAATTAATATGTAAACCGGAGGCGAGCTCAAAACACCAAAGAACCCTTGCTAAATTGGTGATGTTGGAGAGGGAAGCCTCACCCATAACAATAGCATCATCCGCATAGAAAATATGAGATAACGATGTGCCATAATTGGTAAGGTTAATAACTGAAAATGCACCGACCTTTTTAGCACGATCCAAAATTACGGGAAGTGATGACCTGTCATTGAAGTCATGCAAAAACCTAATTAACCTAGGTAGCTAGGGTAAGTTAGGTATCGTATGCACGAAGAGCATGTGGTTAGTGTTACAAGTTTATCTGATTTAAAACTAGATTAACTTTAAAAAAATAAGAAGTGTAAAAGTTGATCTTTGATTATGAACTAAAATGTAAATGATAAGCAATAAATAAAACATGATCACACCTAGGGTTCACGTTTAGAGGCTAGAAATATAATCTAAATTAATTACCGATTGGAAGACCACATAGACATAGTCACATTAATTTCAAGCGCAAAGGGTAATAGCAACACTCTATCCGACCGTATTGACGTGATGAGATTATTCAAACACCGGCAAAATGAGCTAGGAAGTTATTAATGTAACACCCTACCCGTTAACATAACAGATTTAGATACTTAGAAATATGAGCCAGAATATTTTCTATCCTTACTTACAAAACAATATATTTTGCAACATTGTTTAATTGAATTTAAACATTAACAACCATTTCTTTATCAGAGTAAGCACAGAAACGTGTCACTACAACATCTACCCTAAACATCAACACCCCATAATCACGTTCGTGTTCGGTTCCAAGAAGCTTCATGCTCGATCTTGACCCAGTCTGTTCTATTCATTTCTTGCCATTAACACCAGCAACACATTAGTATTAATGGATATAACTATCCAACCCACTACAAGACCCTCAAATGCAAGAAAAACAACAAAACTTTAAATTTGAGTTCCAAGCGTATCGCTTGGAACAACAGTCAAACTAGTCGATTGATGTGTTGCAAATACATCATATATTTCCCGTGTAGTTTGTATATTAATCGAATGGTTTTAAGTCCAAATTGAGTCATTTTATGTGTTTTTAGTTAATTGCAGTTATTTGAGTCTTTCTTATGTTTTTATTATGTTTTTGTAGGTTAATAGATAATTCCCGAGGCTACAAAAGAAGAGGAGAAGCTTGAACAAGAAAATAAAGAAGAAGTGCTGAAAAAGACAGTCTAGGCGTATCGCCTAGATTGAAGGGAATGTTAGGCGATACGCACATCAAGAGAAAGTCAAAAGGCGATGGACGGGAGTTGACCCGACTAAATTGTCGCCTTGTGCCTCAATCATATCGCTTGGGGGGAGATCCTTGCCGTAAGCGATACGCGTAAACCATTAAAATCCGAAAAACTCTATATTTCATTCTAAATTCGATTTTAAGGGTTTAGTTCGGGACTTGTGCCGATTCTGGGAGTTCTCAAGGACGATTTTAAAGGAAAGGGGGCAAGGATCGATTGGAGAAAGCTGGGGTTTATCTTTTTAACTCCGATTCATTTATCTGGTTTTTCTCTATTTCTTGATTACTTGTAATTTCTTAGACAAGACCATGTTTGGCCTTAAAGATTCTGACTTTATGCTTGTTTTTACTGCTATCATGGTGGTTGGCTAGATCATTGCCACCGCCTAGACCGTATGATGAATATTTGATGTTTACAACTTAACTTGGTTTTTGGTAATTTGATTGATGACTTGTTAATAATATAAAGTTCAATAATTTTCTACAATTGATGCATATGTGATCGCGTGTTGAAGGCTAATAAAAACATCTATAAAACCACTCCTTAGGTACAACGAACTGCAGTATAGGAAGTAGGGTTGTCGAACCACAGGGAATTGGTGGAAAGCGCTAGTTTTGCTATTTAACTAAAACCGAATTGAGAAAACATGACTAAATCAAATTAAGTTGAATTTTTTTATGAATTGTAATTGAAATAGTAATTAGCACGAAATTTAATTTGTAAAACAGTGATGAGAAAACGGTGACTACTTTAGGATCCAGTTTTAGTAATTACCAATCGAATTTGAGTTAACTTAGTTCAGATGTTACATGGACATAACGATGTTCAAAGTGTTCAACTAACCTAGCGTATCAAGCAATTGCACAGTCCGATAAATCCTAGAGCAAGGAATCCAAGATATGACGGTGATTGTATTCTCACAAAACAAACTAGTTAATTAAGTGAATCAAACATACAACCAAACCCTAACACCATAAGATGATTACAAGGGTCGATCGAACACTAAGTTAAGAAGAATCGAATAAGATAACTACATAAAACCTTCACCAAAAGTAATCACAAAAGAGTTTAGCCTTGCTTATTCATACTAGAAACTAAAATCGTTACCGAAATACATGAAGAAATCTTAAAAGAAAGTGATCCGGATGAATTTTCAGTTCACCAGTAAGGTTATAGTTCATCTGGATATCAAGTAAAGTTGTTCCGGACAACTCAGGTTAGTTGTTTCGGAAAGTTACATTTCATCCAGAATTAAAACAATAAGAAAATAGTTTGAGTTCACTAGGAAGGTTATAGTTCCGGATAGAAAATAGAGTTGTTCCAGACAACTCAGGTAAGCTGTTCCGGAAAGTTTCAGTTCATCCGGAATTAAAACAATAAGCAAATTTATCTGACTTGTTGCCTAACCATTTACCAAATGTTGTGATATCCTTCTTCGTCAGCTCATTTAGTCTACTACCTGGATGTTCATTTTTATAAAAATTTCATGTGTTCTTTGCAAGTACATGAATTGTAAGTTATCAATAAAGAGTTTATAAACATATCAAAAAAGGTTAATAATCTAAATTACTTACTCGATATAGGGCTCAATTTCAGGCGTATTTAGCGTGACAACTGCCAAATCCCCAGTTAACACCATTAACTTTTCTCGTTAGTTCCGTTAGCAAACCCCTAGTTTGTTATTTAAATGTTTATATATTTATTTATATTAAATTACTAATTAATTGTAGTAATCTATTTCGTGACTTTATATGTTTCTTGAAAAATTGCATTTCATGAGAAACCAGGTTTCGTACGCAATTTGAGTTTTTTGTGTGTAAATGATAACTAGACTTTTCCCGACTAAACATCTCATGTTAAATGAGTTATAAACAAATGAAAACATTCCCAGTGTTTTAATTACCAAGTTTTGGGTTAAAACCCCACTTTTTAATTGATTTGGGTCATTTGAGTATAAAAGAGGACTAGAGGGACTAAATGTGTAATTACTTTAAACTAGAAATCTGCCCTAACCCCCCTCCCTTATTCACGACATATATCCTTCTCTCCCCCTTCTTCACGGTTCTTCACACATACACACACACACACTTGAAGATTTTTAAATTCAACCATCAATCAAGCAAGAAATTGGGTTTGTGAGCTCAAGTAAACTTCAAGAAAGCTAGGGGAAGCTCCATTTCTGCATCACCATCATCATACGCCCCCTTTTTCTACCCCTCGTAAGCCCTAGAAACTCTTTTCTTGAAAGTTCTTGATTACAAATGTTAATCTTGTATTTATGTGCGATTTGGTGTGTGTATGTGCTCATGAATCATGTTTTATGTTAAGATAAGTTAATTTATGATTTGAGACTGATTATAAGTTGATATTAGGGCTGTGTTTTTGAAGAAAAATCTGCCATTGTAGGTTCTTGTTAAATGCTTGTGTTGTTAAACATGAAATTTAGGTGAAATTGCTCATGTGCAAGTGTTGTGCTTAGGATTTGCTATGATCATTGTATGATTGTTTGGAGGTCATCTTTTGCAATTTCCCGTTTTTGGACAGATTCTGTCCAAAATTTAGGTCATCTTGCACATGTCATAACTTGCTCAATTTTTATCGAAATTGGTTGATTTTTTCCGTAGTAAAGCTCCATGTCTTAGCTTTAATTGGGGTACTCGCACACATTTTAAAACCTCCGTTTGGTCACCGAAAAGGCTGCTGTAAGTTAGGTGTGTAAGGCAGTATTTTTTAGCTAAATGTAAACTTTGCATTTTGGTTCGACATGATTTTGTGTTTTATTGGAGGGATTATTGAATGAAAATGTTGTTAATATATTAAAACTAAGGTCTGGAAGTTTTGATAACCAAACTTCATGTTTTGATCAAGTTATGAATTTATTTGGTTCAATTTCACTACTTTGACTTTCTGCAACAAAACTGATTTTTGGTCAACTTCAGACACGCATAACTTCCTCAATTCTTAACCTTTTGAGCTGATTCTTTTTGCAACATGTTTTAAACATTGGTAAGTATATGCCGGGAAAGTTTTAGAACCTAACTCCAAGTGTGGAGCAAATTATGCGTGTCTCCAAATTGTGTATTAACGACAACAAAGCTGATTTTTAGCCAACTTCCAACCCGCGTAACTTTCTCAATACTTAACTTTTTGACTTGATTCTTTTTGAAACATGTCCTAAATGTTGATTAGTTTGTGCGTGCAAAATTTGAGGAGTAAGAAATGAGTAAATAAGGCATGCCACTAAATGTATGTTCCGTGTTTGACTTTTAAATCTTTCGCTTATGCATTTTGACTTGGGTTTTGCATATATGTTTTTCTCCTAGTTTAGGACTTGTGTTTAAGTGTTATGACCTAAATGATTGTATGAAAATATGATTGATTTTTGATAAGCTATATTCGTCCTAGTGACAACCTCTAATCTGGTTAGACCATATTTACCAAAATAGGTCATTCATAACCAACTGTTAAAGTCAAGTGATGAGTCCCAGTGCACCCTAAGGTGAGTTTCACTACTTCTTTTAGTTATATCCGGTTAGGATGATAACACATAACTAGTTGCATCCGGTAAGAGATGGCAATGCTATGAAAAATGTATTTTGTCCGTTTATATGAATATCCATTAAATATCATATGATTCACTGAATTGCATTTTAATTACAAAAAGTCCGTACTTTCTCGGGCCGTTAATATAGAATAGCGAGGTAATGTTGAGTAGTACTACTGGGGATTAACACCCCCGCTCAGCGGTGCACAGGATGCACCATCCCGACTGGCGGTCGGACTGAGAACAATATTAGCCTAGAACTACCGTGATCGGGAAAGACACGGGGAAGGCAAATCGCACAGGCTAAACCTATGACCCATAGTCAGCTTCGGTCGCGAACATTCAGGTGAACATAAGCATAGGCTAGCTACCTAACGATATGAATATTATTCGTAGCTTACGAATTGGTCTTTCATTGTTCGTATACATTCTTGGTCTACACAGTGAAGTGTAGACCGCTTTTGTGACCTCACCAGCTTTTGCTGGCACTTGATTGTTGAATGTTTTTCAGGTTGCTTGCAGGATCTTAGAGGCATGGGCGTTGGTAATACTTGCCTTTTGTAAAAACCTTTTGGGAATTGTAATTCAAATACTTTAGTAATTACTTTTACTAAACCGCAACCTTGTAAACTTTTAATGCTTCCGCTGAATTGCAAATATAAACTCTGATTCATTAAATGTAATACATGACTGGTTTATCCTTTAACTATGGCTTGGTTGTAACTAAAGACTTAGATCCTGGTCTGGATCATTGTTAGGCTCTACATTAGAGGCATGAACATTAGTTTTATGAGCTTATTTTGTATTGGGCTTATGGGCTATAGAGTTTACGATTGGGCCATGTGGGCCGGTTTTGAGTTTATAATTGGTTTAGGGTTTGTAAAGGGGTAGTATATAAACCCTTATAGTTTATGATTAACTAGCTTTTGAGATTCCGATTTTAGCCACTCTTTGTATTTACAATCAGATTTCATAGCTCAGGAAAGTTGTGTTTTACATTTAAGATTTGATCTTCTTTGGTTAATCAAGTCTATTTCATCTTCTTTCTTCTCGAATCAATAACTAACGAGGATTCCGCACTCGTTTGTGATAGCAATATCGTGATTTGGTTGATTTTCTGGACCTACAATTGGTATCAGAGCCAAGAATCACTGATTCGAGGCTCTCACGGTATTGGATTCGAGGTTTTTCTGAAAAAAGGTTCGAGTTTTTGAAGATTTGAAGTGTTCTTTGTGTTTGCGATCGTTGTTGTTGCTGTTTCTGGGTTTATTTTGGGGTTTAAGACTGCTATCTTGTTGAAGATTTGAATCGGTAACTCGATTACGAGTTCAAGCTGCAATCTTTACGTGTTTACGACCCAAAAATTGGTGTTTACGTCTTCTTCTGATCGGAATCGGGCGTTTACGATTTCTACTTGCCGGAAACTTCAATCGTAATCGGTGTTTACGATTCCCTCAGCCGGAATCATTGTTTACGATAAGACTCAATTGTAATCGGTGTTTACGATCAGGCGTTTACGACTTGCTCCGTAGTCTCGATCGTAATCAAGTGTTCTCGATCGTAATCAGGGTCTACGATCGTAATCTCACTGTTTGGACATTTGGACTTTAGATTTAAGTTTTCCTAAGCTTGCGTTATGGATTTCGAACCAAGTATGTATCAGAAGTTGTAGTTTGAGATTGGATCCATCACTCGTCCACCAAGACTCACATCGGTGGATAATTTTCTGTAATGGAAATATAGGTTTGAAAACCACTTGAAGAGTGTTGATTTAACACTATGGAGAGCGGTAATTCATGGGCCACACACGCCTACACATGCAGAAGGAACCAATGCGGGTAAAGCTAAAACGGAAGACGAATTTGATGATGATGATTGGGAAAGATGCAACAAAGCTGAAAGGGCATTTGCCATCATGACTATGGCACTAACACCAGATATTGCACAAGGATTTAAGCACTGCAAGACCGCCAAGCAACTCTGGAATGCTTTGATAGTGGCTTATGAGGGAAATCCGGACATTAAAGCAAGCCGTAAGCAAATGCTGAAGCAGAAATTCAATCTGTTCAACCACATTCAAGGTGAATCCTTCGAAGCACAGGTGCAAAGGTTCATGTCTCTGATGGCCGAAAGGTCAAGCTATGGTGTTGAACCAGATCTGGAAGATAAGAATCTGAAACTGCTGAATAGCTTGCCCAAATCCTGGAATACCAACATCTCCATCATTAAGGACAACAACAAGCTGAGTGAGCTATCTCTTGATGAGATGATCAACAAATTGAAGTCAAAACTTATTGATGACAAGCTGAGAGAATTGAACCATATAAGCTCCCTTAGTTTGGCGGGAAAATTGAACCAAGCCCTGTTGTCAGAAGAAGTGGATTCTAAACAAGATGGAAAGTCAGCTGGAAGTGGACCAAGCGCTGTCGCAAAGTAAACTGCTTTTGTGGCACAACCTCATGCAAGTTCAAGTGGAGGTGTCAACCTTGATGCTACAAATGATCCTAACTTTGCCCTCGGAATGGGCTTTATGAACAACTATCATGCTCTCATGGCAGGAACTTTAGTCCCTACTGAGATGCTATCAGGTGAGCCGAATCAGATAAATCCAGAAGATGTAGAGATGTTGGATGTCTCTTGGCAGATGGCAATGGCTGTTTTCAGAGCAAAGAAGTTCATGGCAAAGACTGAGAGAAATGTGTGGAAGGACCAAGATAAGATCAGGATGGGGTTTGACAAGAGCAAGCTGAGGTGCTACAACTGTGACGAGTATTGGCATTTCGCAAGAGAGTGCACAAAGCCGAGGAAAGAAAGAACAGAAGAAAGGAAAGCTGGTGATGGCAAAGGAAAGGCAGAGTCAAGTGATTTGGTTGTGCAGGAAGGAGGTGGATATGACTGGACTCCTCAGTTAAAAGAATTCAGCCTGTCACATGCAATGATTGCTGCTATGGAAAGGGATGAAGAGGATGAGCATGCATTTGTTGTAACTGATGAGAAACCTGAAGAGATTCAGATAGAAGACAAGGAAGCCTTTGCTGCCGAGGTTGATAACATCAAGGTATGTCCTGATCCCACTTGTGCTCGTATAATTCCTGGACTTAGACAAATCTGTAAAAATTATCAGTTAGAATTGTTTGAGATAAAATGCGAGAGGAGTTCTTTTAAGGGTAGATGGCAAAAGAATGAAGAGAAGGTAAAAGCTCAGAAACTAAACATAGTGAAATATCAAAAACTGGCAACTGAGAAAGCTCTTCTGTATGACAACGCTAAGTTAGAAATAGCTGAGCTTAGTAAGCAGATAGATGAACTTAAGCATAAGAACAATGAGTTGCAAGTAAAACTTGATATGAATCATATGAGAAGCAAAAGAATGTTAGAGGCCAGTAAATCTTTGAACACATGCATAACTGAGGTTAGAATAGGTAAGGACAAAGGTGGAATAGGGATTAGCTTCTCTGATAAAAACAAGAATGATGTTCCTCAAGATAAGACTAGAGACATAATAGGAATAATCCTTGAGGAGGATCAAGTTGATAGATCGGAAGCAGGAACACATGAGATAGGACCTCCCTTAGATAGTGTTCTAGTAGGAGTAACACCTATGACTGATCAGGAATTTGAAAATGATAAACACATGATCTATGGGTTGGGTAATCAGAATGAAACTATGGCATCCACAAGTAAATCGGGTCCGTCCCAGGAATCATTAAACAATAGTGTTGAACCTGCTGATGGCTTTGTTTCATGTGCAGATGAAGTAGGTATTTAAGATGTGTCAGGGGAGGATGCTGAATGTTTGAAAGTCAATGAATGTCATGTGTCTAGTAGTTCTAGTCTTAATTTACCTAAGGATGATGTTCTGGCACATGTGTCAGAACTTAATACGTCCAAGTCAAAACAAGTAGTTGTATCTTTGTTATCAAAACATCTTTCTAATTCCAATGAAAAAGTTGATGGTTTTAAAATTCGCGTGCCTAACACTAAAATAGGTCGTGAGACTAAGCCCAAAGATTTTGTTGCTTATCCCCAGGTTGTGTCAACTTTCAATAGAACAAACAAATCTAAATCAGAGCAATTTTGTTTATTTACACAACCGAAAAAAGATACAAAACGTGTTATACACAAATGGGATGATAAGCCAGAGTGGAAGTCGTCTTACCCAAGACGTTCATACCTCTGTAGTCATGTCAATGGGCCTAGACTTATGAACTGTTTTCAATGTGGAAAACCGAGACACTTTGCTGCCAATTGTGTGAATAGACCATTTCAACCATACTATCTGCAAAACCCACAGACTAGTATGTTGGAGAAATGATGACAGGAGAAAAGCAAAAGCAGAAGCAACAAGCTTTGTTTAAGGGGAAGCAGTGTTTGGAACCAATGAAGACTCAACAGTCTAAGGTTTCAAACACAAAGGCACCTGTGACAAAGCCTGTTGTTAAAAAATGGAATGTGGCCAAAACTCCAAAACCAACTTATGCATCAAAGGGAGTTTACAAAAGAAATGATAAGATAAAACCAGAATTTGCTGAAAAACAAATGGCTAAAGTCAAAAGAGTTAATAAACCTAACGGCAAAGCAAAGGTTGAGCAACAGGTTTTAAAACAAAAAGATGTCACTCAAACAAAACAACTTGTTTACACAAAATTGAAACTTGAGTGGACACCTGTTAAAAAGCCATCTGGTAAAAAGGCCACATCACCACAAAAGAAACCTGTGTCAGTCAAGAACTCATCAAATGTGTTGAGCCCACAGAAAAACACCACCTGGAAACCAAAAGTCAACATTCAAAATGTGAATGTACCTGAATCAAAGCCAGAAATGACCCTCCAATTAGTTAATTACATTGATTCCAAAGGTGTGCCCGGATCTGTTATGGCCTGGGTACCTAAATCTCACTGATCTCTGATTTGTGTAGGGACAGCCAAGAAGATCTATCAACAATCTCTGGTACGTTGATAGCGGTTGCTCCCGACATATGACCGGAGACTTATCCCTTTTGGAAGATGTGGAAGACTTCAATGGGGGAGGAGTATCATTTGCAGGTGGTGTGGGTGGAAGAATAAGCAAGAAAGGAGTGGTGAGAAGTGGTAATTTATCATTCTCTGACGTACACTAAGTGGAGGAGCTGTCACACAGTCTGCTGAGTGTCTCTCAGATTTGTGATAGAGACTATTCTGTGTTGTTCAACCGCAAGGAGTGCATTATTCTCAAGCCTGGTGTGAAGATTCCAGAGGAGTGCATCTTGATGCGTACTCCAAGAAGAGCAAACTCTTATCAGCTTAACATGGGTCAACCTCCAATTTCAGAAGAAGCCTGTCTCATATCCAAACAAAATGAGAACTTAGCTCTTTTATGGCATAGGCGTCTGGGGCATGCTAACATGAAGAATTTGACCAAGCTTGCAAAGGGAGAACATGTCAGAAAGCTGCCTATCAAAGATTTCTCTACTATAGAAAAATGTGTGGCTTGTGCGAAGGGGAAGCAGCACAAGTTGCCGCACCGTCCAAAGATTGCAAACTCAATGTCATCTGTGTTACAACTTCTTCACATGGATTTATTTGGGCCAATGCAAGTTCAAAGCATCAGCAAATTCTCTTACTGTCTCGTGATTGTGGATGACTACTCACTGTTCACTTGGGTCTTCTTTTTATCCAACAAGTACGAAACTCCGATCTTAGTGAAACAGTTTGTCACACTTATAGAGAATCAGCTGAACGAGAAGGTCAAGGCTATCAGAACGGACAATGGAACAGAATTTAAGAATGCAGAGTTAAATATGTTCTGTGGAGAGAAGGGGATAGAGAGACAGTTCAGTGCACCCTACACTCCGCAACAAAATGGAGTCGCTGAGAGAAGAAACAGGACACTCATTGAAGCAGCAAGGACAATGATGTGTGAAGCTAAATTGCCAATTTTCTTCTGGGCTGAAGCAGTTAATACGACTTGTTACGTGCAGAATCCTGTTCTTTTAAACAAGCGTCATGAGAAGACTCCGTATGAGATTGTTTACAAAGAGAAGCCAACAGTGGGATATTTCAAGACATTCGGGTGTCCATGCACGGTTCTAATTCAGTGCGATGTGGGGAAATTCGAAGCTAAGGCTGATGAGTGTTATTTTGTGGGTTATTCAGCAAATAGTGCTTATCGTGTCTACAACAAAACCAAAAAAGTTATCATTGAGGCATATAACGTAGACTGGCTTGAAGACAATCCTACAGATGTAGGGAGTGGACCAGATTGGATTTTTGACTATGGGTCGCTGTTTGAAGGGTTCAATTTTTCAAATGTTTTCCATCATTTGGGTGAAGAAGAAGACATTATTGCTCAATCATCTGAATCAAGACCTCTTGTTGAAAAAGTTAGTGAGAAAGCAACAGATACAGTTCCCACAAATGTCAATGCAGATGCTCCGGGATCTTCGGGAACTAAAGATGATGATTCAGAAATTTCACAAAACCAAGGTATGAGTGATAATATTGTTAATTCTAACCTGCTTGTTTCTGTTTCTGTGCCAGATGTTCAAGTATCAAGGATCAATAAAGACCATCCAATCAGCAATATACTTGGACCAGTTTCAGCAGGTGTTACCACTAGAAGCCGCATGGGAGACATTAATTTTTGCATGTATTCGTGCTTCATATCCCAGATTGAGCCTCCTATGTGATGGTTGCTCTCAGAGATCCAAGTTGGATAGAGGCCATGCACAATGAACTTAATCAGTTTACTAAGCTGGGAGTGTGGCGCCTAATGGAAAGGCCAGAGAACAAGAAGTTATACCCACACGTTGGTTATATAAGAACAGGAAGGATGACACGGGTATAATTGTCAGAAACAAAGCAAGGTTGATTGTTCAGGGCCACAGACAAATTCATGGATGTGACTATGATGAGGTGTATGCACCCGTGGCAAGATTGGAGGCTATTCGGATATTCCTTGCAGTTGCATCATATCTAAACTTCACAGTTCGCCAGATGGATGTTAAGACAACATTTTTATATGCAGAAATGAATAAGGAAGCTTATCTGACTCAACCACCGGGGTTTGTAGATGAGGAGTATCCAGATCATGTGTATCTTCTGGATAAGGCTTTGTATGGACTACATCAAACTCCACGCACGTGGTATGAGACACTTTCAACTCATCTGGTGGAGAACGGATACTCAAGAGGAGTGGTTGATCAGACTCTGTTTAGGAAGAGGGTGAAGGATGACATCATCATGGTGCAGGTTTATGTAGATGACATCATCTACGGGTCAACAAACGAAGAATTATGCACTGAGTTTGAAGAGATAATGAGAAAGAAATTTGAAATGAGTGATCAGGGAGAGATGAGTTTCTTCCTAGCCTTGCAAGTGAAACAGGATGAATCTGGAATTCGTATTCACCAAGCAAAATATGTGAATGAGATTCTAGAAAAATTCAAGATGCAAGACTCCAAGCCAATCTCAACTCCCATGGCATCCAGACCTCTACTGACAGCAGATGCAGATGGGGAGTCAGTGAGTGAATTCATGTATCGCTCGATGATTGGATCACTTATGTACTTGACAGCAAGCAAGCCAGATATTATGCATGCAGTGTGTCTGTGTGCCCGCTATCAGGCTAATCCTAAACTTTCACATTTAATTGTTGTTAAACGTATCTTTAGGTATCTGAAGGGCAGGCCTAGGCTTGGACTTTGGTACCCAAAGAACACTTTATTTCCAATTGTTTGCATATACTGACAGTGATTATGGAGGTAGTGATCTTGACCAGAAATAAACAACTGGTGGATGTCAGTATCTGGGAGATCGACTCATTTCTTGGCAGAGCAAAAAGCAGCATACCGTCTCAAAGTCTACTGCAGAAGCTGAATATGTGGCAGCATCCGCTGGATGCTCACAGGTAGTATGGATACAAAATCCGCTCACTGATTACGGTATGGAATTCGTTAACACTCCTATCTTTTGTGATAACGCTGCTGCTCTAGAAATTGTGAAAAACCCCGTTCATCATTAAAAAACAAAGCACATAGACATCAAGGTACATTTTATTCGTGATTGTTATGATCGGGAGTTAATTCAGCTTCAAAAGGTGAGCTCAGACCAGAATGTGTCTAATATTTTCACAAAACCCTTACCTCGTCCCAATTTTGAAATGTGTGTCGAAGGCCTAAGGATGATTGCCTTCAAGGAATGATCTGATCAAACTTTCTTGTAAATTTCTTTTAAGAAACTTAAAAAAAAATGTGTGTTTATCTTTCAAAAGCCTCATAAAAACAGGGGAAGAAATATTGTTGTTTCAGAAAATCTAAAAAATATCTGTTTGAGGTTTTTATGATGTCTTTTGTTTGCCTTGAGTTGGTAGGAAGTGATATAAATTTCCAAGACAATCGGAGACTGACACGTGTAAGGCAGAAGTGAAAGACGTCTCAAAGATGATGTTCGGTAAGCTAAATAAAAAACTATGATCATCCAAGTAAGTGCAGTAAACTTAACTTCTATATATGTTTAGTTTTCCATCCTGGTTTACATAGTTTAAAAGACCGAGTCCCAGCAAAAACGGGTTGAGAGTGGTATTCACTCTCTCACACGCCATGTTTCTGCTAAGTATGACATCACCACAGAAAAATAAAAAGAAAAGAAAAATAAAAAGAAAAGGAAAATGAAAAGAAAAAGAAAAAATCAAAAATGTTGATAAAAATTCATAAACTTATTGTGTTTGGTCTTCTCTGCGTGTTTATACGGCCGACCTGATCACCAACTCATAATTAAGAATAAGTGGTAGTCATAGCAGTGGTGCATGGTTACTCAAGTTGGGGGTTTGTGAATCCTCAATAAACTCTGAGGTTGGGTAGGTTTTGCTATGAACGATTGGGTGTGGGGACGGTTAAACATGACGGTAATTATATACCACAATTAAGCACTTAAAATTTTTTAACTGGATGTGAGTTTATATGGATTCAAAAATTTTGGGCAATCGTCTAGAGCGTCGAGTAATGGAAGCTGATAAGGGTTCCTTAGTTAAAGATTTGTCTGGTTTGATCCGTGAATTTACATCAGCTTCGAGGCAAGTAAATTTTTAATTTCTGTAATTAGGTTTTAATTGTTTTATGGTTTATCTTATATTTTAAGTCTTTAAATGTTTAAATTTTTAAAATTAAATTTATTTTATGATCATGATCAGATACTCGGGGTTTGAGTCTGAGGGGAAGCTTCGTAAATTCTCAAATTCTTCAAAGTTAAGATATTTTTAAGAGAATTAACTTTTTTAGAGGTTTGGGCGGTTTTTAAAATGTTTTTGAAACTCGAGGGGGGCAAAAAATGAAAATCTTTCAAAAAAGGGTATATATACCCTTCACCTTTTACGATCGGCATTTCCGATCCTTTATCTCCTGTTTACGACTCCGCCGCTGAAAAACCCTAACCGCCGCTGCCTTCGCCGGAAAACTGATCTAACCCACCTCAAGCCGTCCTCTCTGAAATCCAAGCACACAGACACCTTCACCATCAATTTCCGACCAAGAACCCTCTCTCAATCGGTGATTCCTCGTCTGTGTGTCAACCCATTCGAAGTTCTTTTCTGAGTTAGGTTTCTCGGTGATAGTTTGGGTATTTTTACTGATTTCGAGTCGATTTCTCAAAGTGTTGAAGTCGGATTCGTGTTAAAAACTGTTTAAAGGTAGTCATAGATGATTTTGTTCATGTTTGATGGGTTTTAACGTGTTTACGAGCGTTTTGCAGGTCTGTCCATGGCGTTTTCTACGTTTACAATCATATCGATGAAGGAGACGACCGTTCGTGATTACGATCGGTGTTTACGATCGGTATTCACGATCGGTGTTCACGATCGACGTTTACGATCCTCGTTTCCGATTGATGTTTATGATGACGTTTACGATTGGGCCTAACTGTTTACGGCTGGACTTACTCTGTTTCACCGGACCCTAATCGTAAACCCATAAATGGATCGTAAACCCAATTTATGGATCGTAATCACTTGTGTGGAATCGTAAACTCACATATATTTGAGTTAAAATCATAAACACCTAATATTTTTAGAATTTCATCAAACTTAATCGTTTTAAGTTCAAATTAATGGTGTTTGTGAATTATGTGAGTCTAAATCAAATATTTTTTTTCTTGAACGTTTAAATTGAGATTTTCAGAAATTATCAAGTTAAAATTGACTCTCAATTGAACTTCAAGATGTTGATGACATACATAATTTCATGTTGAATTTAAACTTGATACACTTGTCTCATTGTTTCAGATGGCAGAAAACATGCTTGATGAAGAAATTCATTTTGAAAGGGATCACTGTATGCCTGCATATCTTGATGACCCACCAGAGAGGCACATGCAACTCTTCTACTCTTTGGTGGCTGGGATGAATGTATGCAAAATTAATCATGCCTTGCGGACAAGTGTGCTTATTGATGAGCAACTTGTAAGAGAATTCTAGGGAACAGCAAGGGCAAATGCTGACAAGACGAGGATCACAACAACAGTTCAGAATCGTCAAATTGTGATACTCGAAGAAGACATCCGCCAGAGATTGAACATAAATGACAGAGCTGAACATCCAATAGAGTACCCACAGGCTCGTGTATTAGAAGGTGCTCAGTTGATAGGATATGAAGGAAAGTTCCCTCCTATCTTCAAGAAGTTGTTGCCGCACTACTGGAGGTTCCTGGCTCACTACATGCAGAAATCCTTTCTGGGAAAGAGAACTAGCTTCGATCAACTTAACAAACTGCATGGAACAGCTTTCGTCGCACTGGCCTTAGACTGGAACTTCTACTTCTCAAAAATGATGCTGATAGATTGGGTTGGGAATGCAGTTTTAAGTGCAAGAGATCAGTTTCTTATGACACCAAGATTCGTACAAATGGTGGTGATGAAGAAGTACCCGATGATCGATGAAAGAATAGAGAAATTGGACATCAAATTCATGAATAGTGGCGTGTTTGGCCTGCAGACACAAGATAGAAAAGGAAAGAACAGCTTTCAGGGAAGAATTGAATGGACCAAAAGAGGTGCCTTTCCTGAAGTTGCTAGAGAGCAGGTGATAGAATCAGATCCAGAGGCTGAACCTCAACCAGATGTGCCGACTGTGAATGTGACTGTTGCTGAAGATCACGATGTGACAGCACCAGTTGCAGTAAATGTTCTGGATCAAACATAAGGTATACCCTCTGATGAAGAAAACGTGATGGACGACATCTTCGCTGATCAAGGGAATGTGGATGATGATATCTATGGGGACTTAGAACCTATAAATCTTAAAAGATCAAGGGATGTCCTGAACTCGTCTTCTAGTGGTGACTCAATCCCTCAAGAGTTGGATACTCAGTTCAATGTGAATGAGATGCTTGAAGAGCCTGTTCCTTTTCGTGAACCATCTCCCAGGAAGAGGACAGATCCAAGAAGTATCCGGTTCAAGTTTACAAAGACTAGCTCAAGTCTGTTAATGGTCCATCCAGCAGGGTCCAGTTCTCATAGTGAAAGTGTTCAAGAAGATACAACGGATCAGAATGCACTACGTCAAAAAGTGGTTTGGCCACGGTTTTTTTGATATCGCATAGCCACTGTTTTGTAAAAAACGTGGCCAAAGGTAAGAAATTATCGTTTTAGCCACATATATTTTGTACCCGTGGCCAAATATATAGCCTTTGGACCCTTTTAGCCACGTATTTTTTTGTTTACGTGACAACAACAATCAGTTGCAGTGGCTTTAGCCACTGTTTTACAAAAACATGTGGCACTTATTTGTCACACTTAAAAAAGAGTGGCGAAATGCACCAAACGGCGACGGAATTATGATTTTTTATTCGTGTGACCAAAAAGGAATGTATGGCCACGCTTAAATAATGTTGTGTGACGAAAGAGTAGATTTTATTACTTAGTAAATTAAAAGAAAACAAAACTATTAAGTATATATTATGTGTGGCTAAATGTGAGCAATGGCCACGCTTTTTACTTAGTTATGTGGCTAAAAGCTAGTACATATGGCCACTGTTATTAGGTTGTGTCTTCAGCCGCTTCTTTTCCCTTTAAGTTAGTAGTTTTAAAGTTGTAATTTTATAGATCAATGTATTAATGGAATCATACCCACTTTGGATTATGTGTATGTAATTGTGTTTGTTAAAGCAACCATGTGAGAAAGCAAAGAGGGATTTGTCTTCAGCCGCTTCTTTTCCCTTTTATGTAATGAATTGATTTTTAATTTAATATAATGTATTTTCATCCGTTTCTGTTCATCTTCTCTCAATCCGGATGAAATCTTCTCCCTAAGGTTATAGTCTTCTACATATATATATATTAGGTTGTGTGACTAAATATTAGTGTATAGAGAATTGTATTCAACCAGAATGATTTTAATTCACTAGATAATGGGTTTAAATACATGGGAATATCCAATAGACTACGAACAGAAATAACAACTATAGTATATATAGTTCATCCTGAAGAACTCTAGTTTATCCGGTTCATCCTGAAGAACTGTCGTTCATCCTGTTCTATTACTGAATAATTACTCTTGATCCTGAAGAACTCTAGTTCATCCAGTTCTATTCTTCCTGTTCTTCCTGAGGAATTATAGTTCATACGGTTCTGTTCTTGTTAGTTCATACGGTTTTGTTCTTGTTCCAATTTATTGAAGAATTAAAATCTAGCCAGTTTATAAATCCTGTCATCCACTATTAGACAATCAAAAATTATAAATTGTAGCAAACAAGGCTTGAACCTTCATACGGTTCTGTTCTTGTTAGTTCATACAGTTTTGTTCTTGTTCCAATTTATTGAAGAATTAAAATCTAGCCAGTTTATAAATCCTGTCATTGTACACAAATACAGGGATCAACTCTTCTTCCAGCCAAGTTCATCCGGTTCCCATCTTGTTCTCCTCTTCAATAGCTTGTAACCGAAATTTGGCCTTCTTACATAGGAGACTTTCATGAAAGGTCCGTGTCATTATTCTGCTCTCAGTATCATCAATCCTGACAATATCTCGTATCTCATCTTCAGAAAGCCCATTTAGAGCATCCTGTAAGCTTCTAATTGTCTCACCTTCTGATAGCGTGATGGATAGATATCGAACTTGATCTATGTCAAGAACGATAAACCCTAACGTCAATTACCAACGTTAGTAAACCTAGGCCAAATACCGGCACTAGAATGCTTGGAAAAACCTCCAAACGAAATATTTTATTCAATCAAAATCAACCCCCAATAATAAATTACAAAGTTCTTAAATAGTTAAACAAAAACTTGGAAAACAAGATAACATCTAATAAGGAAAGTATTAAATAATAAATAAACTATTTAAAATAATATATTGATAAAATCTTCAACCCGACGGAGACGGGTCTTGGACTTCCGGACGGGCTCAGGTCGGGTTCGTCTAGATCGCCATCATTCTCCCCCTCTTCGAAAAAAACTCGTCCTCGAGTTTCATTGTTGGATCAGGACCCCCGGGATCAAACGGAAAGTTACGGGTCTCTGACGACTTTAAGCGCATACCATGCGCACCGATGGGCCCCGGGTCTATCGGTTACCGGGTCCTTCCACATCCTTTTCCCTCTCCCTCTCTTCGAAAAAGACTCGTCCTCGTGTCTTGAGAATGTCGAAAAGATTGGTTCCTTTTTGTCTCAGACGGACACTAAATGACGAGTAAAACCTGCGAAGATAGACCTTGGTGGCTCCAAAGATGAAGAGAATTGGATAATAAAAACTAGTGATTTTTTTATAATTGACCACCGCTTGATAAACATCATTCACGTTTAAAGTTTTAAAACCCAAATCATATGGATAACTCCAAAATTCGAACCTGATATTGTATGAAAAAAAATTAGCAAATTGGAATTCCATCCACATGCGAATTAAAATTTTGAAGACGACATATTGCATTCCCACCCCTGCATCCAATTTCAAACTTATATATTGATGCGTATTAAATGCATTGAAGATGTGCGATTTTTTTTCTATTGCTACACCCAAGTTATTTGTTGACGGGGCCTTCCATATCTCCACATCTTCGGCTAGCTTTTGGTAAACCGAGGTAGCAAACCAAACAAAATAACCACCGGATTTTATAAGACGGTTGAGTTTTAATGGAAGTTTTCCACCTTGTCGATCAGAAGAGACCGCCTCTTGCACCGCTAGTCTATCCGCATGATCGACACCGTCTTTCTCTTTCACTTGTTCATCAGTTTCTACCAATTCTTCGTCTTGAACAGTAATCCAACCCAAAAGTTGTTGGATCAACAAACACTCTTCCATGTCAGGCACCACCCCGTCTTCATCATACATGGGTGTGCCTTCATAAAACATACACAACTCGAGTTCACGAACTCGTTGTTGCAAACTCTTGATTTCTTCTGCATACCTCGGATCACGATAGTAGTCATCGTTGCCTCCGGCGGCGAATCTACGATGATTTCTACGGTGATCCGACATGGCTCTGATACCACTTGATAGCGTGATGGATAGATATCAAACTTGATCTATGTCAAGAACGATAAACCCTAACGTCAATTACCAACGTTAGTAAATGATGGCGGAGGCTTTATTATAGTTTGATTTTTATTATTTTTATTAGTAGATTATATTTAGTTATTTTTAAATAAGTTAAGGATTGAGTTATTTTCGTTTGAAAGTTTCATGCCTAACTTGTAGTTAGGAGCATTTATAAATATTGTCTTGGTATTATGGTTTCATTAGTTTTTGAGTTTTGAATAAAATTGAAGAAGAATTCTTCGTTCTAGTTGTTTCTCTGCTTGAATACTCGATATCCGGCTTGATTTGTGGTGTGAAACTGCATCAGTTGGCATCAGAGCTCAGTAGACGATTCAATGGCAAGACCGGAGCCAGATTCCATTTGTTTTCCCCGTAGATCCGCCGACCGAGGCAACGAGGACCACTTACGGGATCCCCGGGACATAGCGGAAATCCAGAGGTTGCAACAACGAGTCCGGGACTTGGAGTTACAGAGGGAGGAACGCTATGAGGCAACAAAACCCGATTCGGCCATCTGGGATGACGAAGAAGGTTTGGAGGAAACCGAATCAAGATTCATCGTCTGGGGCGGTGAGAATGAGGAGGGGACTTCGATCTATCAAGAACCGCAATATGATGAAGATGGGACTATACCCAACGCAGAAGAATGTTTGTCTATCCAGAAGTTTCTGGGTTGGATTACGATTCAAGAAGAACGGGTAGAAGAAGCTAACGATGATCATAAGTCGTCAATAGTTTCTTTGATTCCGTCACGATTTGCGTCTTCAAGAGATAATCGGGTACGCAACTTGATTGTTTCAATATTTTTTGGAATTTCCACGAGATTTGAATTTGAATGCAGAATGCTTCGTTATCCTCAAAGATTGAATTTTCCAAGGGTGGGGACACATGAAGTTGCTAATGATGTAGATATTCAAAATTTGGAATCCCATAAATCAGATACTAGAGATTTGTTTCGGTCCTTAAAATTTCTAAGTCAAACTAAACTCCTAAGTCAAGCTGAGATGTTTTTCGAATACAATTGGGGTTCTCAAGGTTTCATTAAGATAGCATATTTCGGATGCTTTGGTATGATAATTGACTCCAAAGTGGGAATAGACAGATATTTGGGACGGGATCATGTTATTAATTATGTGGATGTTTTGGTTAGAGATGTGGCATTGAATGAAAAATCTCCTCCCAAGTTTATAATTCAAACCACATCACCTTGTGTGGATAATATTCGGGTGTCACATGTGGATGAGGAATTGGGTTCCAAAAGTGGGATATGTCAATTTTCGATTCATCAGAAGTGCATGAGTGGGCCTGAATTGGTGATCCAATTCGGCAATAAGGAGGCGCAAACAGATTCGGTCCAGAATGATAAACAAGCCCAACTACTCCATGCCTTGCACGTTGATGATCAGACTAAGGAAATCAATGACCAAACTGGGACGGAGTTTTACGTACCAAACAGGGATTATGGAATCTCGGATAATAATATTGAGTTTTTTGCAGAAGTTGAATATGGTAAAATCCGTACACCGTGGCGTGTTGTATGGATTGAATGTAGCTTGGGCATTTTGAATTATCAACAAAGTTGGAGTTTTCAAACTTTATGGATGGATGATGTTTATCCAGAGGGTTTTCAAAATTTGGGAATTTTGCATTATCACGTGGTGGGCAAGTATAAAATTCTCTCTATTTCTTATTATTTAAGATTCTTCATAGATGTCTGTCGTCGCAGGTTTTGCTCATCATTTAGTATACGTTTGAGGAAAAAAGGAACTAATCTTTTCGACGTTCTCAAGACTCGAGGACGAGTCTTTTTTAAAGAGAGGGAGATGGAGAAGGAATCAGTAGGACCCAGCAACCTGATAGACCCGGGACCCGCTCGTCCGAATAGTACTTACTTAAAGTCGGCCAGGACAACTCGTGAGGCTAAACGCCAATCGAACAAAAGACGCAAGATGGTTCCGTTTGATCGCGGTGGGTTGAGGCAAGAGGCAAAACTCGAGGACGAGTTTTTTTTAAGAGGGGGAGTATGATGGCGGAGGCTTTATTATAGTTTGATTTTTATTATTTTTATTAGTAGATTATATTTAGTTATTTTTAAATAAGTTAAGGATTGAGTTATTTTCGTTTGAAAGTTTCATGCCTAACTTGTAGTTAGGAGCATTTATAAATATTGTCTTGGTATTATGGTTTCATTAGTTTTTGAGTTTTGAATAAAATTGAAGAAGAATTCTTCGTTCTAGTTGTTTCTCTGCTTGAATACTCGATATCCGGCTTGATTTGTGGTGTGAAACTGCATCAGTAAACCTAGGCCAAATACCGGCACTAGAATGCTTGGAAAAAACCTCCAAACGAAATATTTTATTCAATCAAAATCAACCCCCAATAATAAATTACAAAGTTCTTAAATAGTTAAACAAAAACTTGGAAAACAAGATAACATCTAATAAGGAAAGTATTAAATAATAAATAAACTATTTAAAATAATATATTGATAAAATCTTCAACCTGACGGAGACGGGTCTTGGACTTCCGGACGGGCTCAGGTCGGGTTCGTCTAGATCGCCATCACCTTCACTGGTGAAAATGTGATACATGTTTGTTTCTTTCTTATACTCCCAGTTGGT
>JBCNJP010000018.1:1321799-1411703 GCA_039602395.1 Deinandra increscens subsp. villosa | reverse complement strand
ATCAAAAACTAGTATATATATATATATATATATATATATATATATATATATATATAGGGTGAGGTTCATTGTAGACCCCTTAAAAAGTATAGACCCGTAGACCCCATTTATAACCGTCCGATCTTAAAATAGCCATTGTTCACGTGACGGATACGATGGTCAATAAAAAAAATTAGATAACCTGATCGAAGCATAAAACCCCAAATCCATCCACTTGAGAACCGACTTGATGCTCGATGAATAAAGGTCATATCAAGTTTCAACAGCTGTGGCTTTTCGATGATCTCCATCTGCTTCTTCCGAAGTTTGATCGATCATTGTTTTGAAGTTGCGGTCATCGTCGTTGAAGGGTTTATATGGTGCGATAACGATTTCGATCGATTAATGGGTTTCCGATTCCAATTATTCGACGGACTTTTTTTCCCGTTAATTTCTCCGTCCGATTAATGTGGCAACTGGACCGCTCTGTATTGCTAGCAGGTAATCTCTCTTCTTTCTTTCTTTAGGATCTCGATTATATTCCACCACCACTGAATACTCACCTGGTTTTAACAGTTAGTGAAAATCAGAGAAGACAACGATTTGGAACATTTTAACCGGAGAAACACCGTCTACACCGAAGGAAACAACGTCGAATGGATTAAGGTAAAAGCGTGCCCAGAAATACATATAACTCATGAACGGGTAATTTGGGTTTGGGTTTACATTTTAATCTTTTTGGTGGTTTGAGTTTGCATTGTTGATGTTTATGTAATTGCTCGAGGAATTTCTATATACTCTTCAACATAATTCCTGTTTTAAATCCATATATTAAATGCTTCTAGATGAATTTCTGCATCGATGAATTTTGTATCTACAGTAGTCAACAGTTAGTTTTAAAACTCATTGCAAAATTCACTGGTTTTAAAACTCACTACAAACATACTAACAATTCCTATTTAAACTAGTTACATATTTAGTCCATTGGTACTCTTAAAACTCTTTATAAAACTCAGTGAATTTTTAAGACTCACTTGAAATTTAAATGAGTTTTAATGTGAATTTTATATATGAGATTAATTGAGTTCCGATGTGTGATTTAAGAGTCACTTGGGATATAATTGAGTTTTTTATATGAGAATCTAATTGCAATTGAGATTTAAGACTCACTTGAGATTTAATTGAGTTTTATATTAGGAGTGTGTTTTAAAACTCACAACGGAATAACAAGGTGTAAATATCAGTTATAAACAGTGGAATAACAAGACATAATTGAGTTTTATATTAAGAAGTGATATATCATGATGTTTCTGATTTTGCTCATAGAAACCGAATTCAGGCAAGTTTTATTTTAGCAGTTTCTTTATTCATCATTTGTTGTGCTAACATCATACACCCTTCAAGCGATCGATAATATCGTATTTGTTGATGTATCACCGATTAGAAAGTCTTGGCACTATTGATGACCAGGTCTTGACATTTGCTCTCCTGGTGTCAGTCGTTACTGAGAGACAGATTGTTAATAAATGAAAGGCCAGTGGAGGAGGAGAGGCTTCCATCATTGGCAGCAAGTGAGTTAGTCCAGCTGAGACAACGTCACACCGTCTCTGGCCTCAGGTACTTTTTGTTCTTTATTTCATGCATGCTGGGTCAGACGAGTAGGGTAACTAGTCAAAATGGGTTTGGTTAAAACAAGTAATCTTATGTACGAGGTCAAAACAAATTGGATTGGCTTCATTGATTCATTCATTTGACCCGAAACAAATTGGGTTCATTGAGTTTTATAATCAGTGTTTTTTTTAAACTCACTGTGTTTTTTTTATACTTGGTGAGTTTTATACTTAGTGAGTTTTATAATCAGTGAGCTTTATACTTAGTGAGTTTTATACTTAGTGAGCTTTATACTTACTGAGTTTTATAATCAGTGAGCTTTATACTTACTGAGATTTATAATCATTAGGACTAAGTTTTATTAAACTCATTAGAACTTGGATTTAAATGGATATATTTCAGTGAGTTTTATTTATAACTAACTGAGTTTTATAATCACCGAGTTTTATAAGTAACTGAGTTTTATAATTAGTGAGTTTTATAACTCTATTGATTTAGTAATGAGTTTAATCCAGTGAGTTTTAAATTTTAAAACTCACTGAAATAGAGTTATAAAACTAAATGATTATAAAACTCAGTTAGTTATAAATAAAATAGATCCAATTAAATTCAAGTTCTAATGAGTTTAATAGAACTTAGTTCTAATATAACAAAAGTAAAAAAAATTAGGATGCCATATGCAATAAAAGTAGATTATTTGTTAAAGTTTCAACCCGTATTTAAATTTGAGCCGTTTGCTATAAAACGCAACCTGATTCGACATCTCATATATATATTATTCAAAATTTGGTAGTAATTCAATCTATTTGGACGATTTGGCATTTGGTTAAATGCAAAATTATATTATCACTGAGTTTTCAAATTCTATTGATTTTGTAACTGAGTGAAAACTCACCGAGTTTTATAACTCATTGAAAAATTAGTTAAAACTCACCGATTTTTATAATTAGTGAACTTTATACCTAGTGAGTTTTATAATCAATGTTTTTTTATAATTAGTCACACAAGTTTGTTTACAAGTGGATGTTGTTTGCCTCATTTTAAGGTTCCAAATACAAGTATGCATCGAGGATGCAACTGCGTTCATCTATGTGACTATATATGTTTGATGGCGACGTGGCCAGGATCATATAAGCAACAACAAGAGAATTGGCTAGAAAATATCAGCAGGTTAGCTCTTATCAAGTAGCCGAAATTACCTTTTTAAAGTTTTAATTATATGTTCCGATCCATTGTTACTGCCTCCTAACACTACCTGTTTCTTTGTAGGCTGAGGGCTCCCACCTTGTTCCCTTTGAGTTGATTAACATTACTTCGTATAACTTCAAGCGGAACAGTCCAATTTACGGCGTGTCGAAAATAACGGCTAACGTTGATACCATTTGCGTCAGAAAATAAAATAAACACATGCTCTACTTTGGTTTTGAGATATCACAGTATGTATTTCAAATTTTAGGAAACATTGGCACATTGAGCACAACACCCAAATGGGTCAAAAACCATTAACTATCATCATCCTTGCATCTGTTCTCTGAAAAACAATTATACTAATGAGCCATATTTGTAATTCTGTTGCTTGAAACATTGATGGTTACGAACTTGCTTTTGCTTGTCATGATACAAACACACATACAAAAGTATCGTTTTTCTATACATACGAACACATTAAGTAAGCATCTTCCCTTTAGGGTCCATAAAACAGTGAGTTTTAAAACTCACTGCTGAGTTTCAAAACTCACTGTTAACTCAATGCAAATTTTCAAGGCTGACGTTCTATAAAACTCACTATTGAGTTTAAAACTCACTATTGAGTTTAAAACTCAATGCAAAATATAAAACTCACCGTTTAAACTCAATAGTGAGTTTTAAAAACTCAACCTTAACAGTAAGTTTAAAAGTCACTGCAAATTATAAAACTCACCGTTGAGTTTAAAACTCACTATTTATTAAACTCACTGCAAACTTTAAAAGCCGACGTTCTATAAAACTCACTATAGAGTTTAAACTCACTGCAAAATATAAAACTCACTCTGGTGAAATAACTCTAATTCATATCAATTGAGCATAAAAATCACAAGTTTTAACAGTTTTATTAAAGTTTTTTTTTTTTTGAAATCTCTTCAACTGCTTTTGATTTGCTATCATCTAAACAAACCATAATAGCCCCTGCGATTCACACAAATAAGAAAAAAGAAAATACTAAAACACCAAATAAGAAACCAACCTTGAAAATATAAATTTGAGAAACAACATGAACACTTGAATCTTTAATAAAATCGTTATGTCTGCTCATTTTGAACATATTTAATGGAAACGGGAGTGTCCTAACCGAGTGCTTTATGGAGTTCCATTCAAGGGCCCCTTCAACAAACCGAGTTGCACCAGATCCCACAGGGATGGATGTCACTGAATTGGTACCACCAATTTCTGGTTAACCGCCGAGACGACGAGCACATAATGTGACAAAGTAACACTCGTCGCGCCGAGAAGATGAGCTAGATCACTAACCCACACCCTAATAAATCCGGTCTCGCTTTCAATCCATGCAACCCTGCTTTATGGTCATGTTTTCATCGTCTTTTTGGACCATGTAATCTCTATTTCAAGTGTTCTAGAAGACCCTTCTTTTCTCGTTCTATGTTTGTGCCTAAGGCTAAATACGCCGCTAAATACTTCTTCACTCACAACTTTATCACTTTGGATGGTAATTCACCAAGTTTCGTCTGCAAAAGACAGCACGATACCCGTCCAGTTATCGCTCTCAGAGGTTAATTTGACCGATTTAAACAAAGTTGGTTGACTAATTCACCTTCAACATTTTTTCTTTTGCATTGAATATGTAGCTTCTCTCCCTTTGGAGGCACATCAAAAGCCCATGTAAACCCTTCTTTCCATTCGGGAGACGTACTGCGAGTCACAACCTGAACATTATAACAAAATGAGAACCTCTAAATCATTAAAAAAAAATCTTCTTAAAAGATGAGGGAACCACAATTATAATAATCTAACTATCATAAATACAATCTGAAGTTGTGTCAGCCCAATATACGTGATTTTGACAGTAAATCATGCCTCAAGTTAATATTTGTAATTTTTCAATAGGATGTGAGGAATGCGTGGTTGCTCAATAGCGTTATAAATTAAAAAAGCACTGCCTTAGACATATCCTAAATATCAACATCATAAAACTGGATGAGTTTTAATTTCAAAGTTATGGGAAAACACTTTTATTCTCAACAGTCTGCAACAAAAATATAAAAGAACATGAAAAGTATTATGAAATCTACAAATATATTTGGATGCCCACCACTTTCACATCAACTATGTAACCTTCCCCACACACAAATGTTTTCACCATTCTTACACTCTTGCATTTACTAGCTATGTCATCTTGTCTCCCAAGTTTGTAGTATAAATACCACACCAATGTAAGTGGTAAAAACACACCTTTGTAAGCATTCTACATGTTATACAAAATCTCTCCCAACTCTCTCTAATCTTCTAAACTTCTTTCTACTTCTTATATCTTCTTTCTTATAAACTCCTTTAAAGGAGAAAAGTGATTCAAGTAATCACAATTAATATTCTCAAGTGGTGGTAATCTTCATTAAATTATAACACGTTATCAGCACGAGGCTCTAGTCTCGTAATCAAGCATAAAGACATCCATAATCAAGGTAAGAAATTCATCAATGAAAATAAATACTAAGATGAAATGACATTTTATGAAAGACACTTAATAACCATGGGACTACTAACATCTAACATTTATTTATACAACTAACTTTTATTTATGCATCTAACATTTATTTATGCAACTAACCTTTATTTATGCATCTAACATTTATTTATGCAACTAACCTTTATTTATGCATCTAACATTTATTTATGCAACTAAATTTTATTTATGCTTTAACATTTATTTATACAACTAACTTTTATTTATACATCTAACCTTTTGATTATGCAACTAACATTTTCTTATGACTACTAACTCTTAATTATATGACTAATGTTTAATTATGTTTGTCTATTAATCCTAACATTATATTATTATGCTAACATTTATTTATATCTTTGTTCTCTCTTAATTTTATCCACACCAAATTTTTATACTTTTATAACCCGTATTTAATACATTTTCTTTATCTTATTTTTCAAAATAATAAAAATATATAAACGTTAATATAGCCGTTTGAAAAGTTTATATAACCGTTGCAAACGGTTATATTTTTTTCTTATAAATTAACAATTATCAATCTTTTTTTTCACAACAAACAAATCATTTTCTCAGGATTATTCAAGACGAGATTTTTCAAAATGATTCATCCACTTCTGGTGATAGTTACCATAATGATCATCTTAGCCCTTTACCCAATTTTTCAACTCCCACCTAGTGAATTTTATCTTTCCTTGTTCGTATATTTATTTATTGTCATACCACTCTATTGTATCTCATTGCTTATTGATATATATGGATTCTAATGTTCCTCTTATTACTTGTTCAATTTATGTCTAGCTACAATATGTCAAACATTGCTAAACTTGAATTTCCTGCTCTTGAATGTACTGGGGAAAACTACATGACATGGACGGCAAATGCAAAAAGACATCTCAAATCCAAAGGTGTCTTAGACACCATAAATGAAGGCAACACATGCGAGGAAAAAGACAAAGCAACTGCTGATGTCTTCCTCCATAAGCATATCGATAATATGTTACAAATTGAATACTCAAACTGTGATGATCCACATACCTTATGGAATGATTTAAAAAATAGGTTTGATCATCAAAAGGAAGTCTTACTTCCTGCTGCTAGAAATGAATGGAACAATCTCAGACTCCAAGATTTCAAAAGGGTAAATGAGTACACCTCTGCTTTATTCAGGATAACTTCCACACTTCAATTTTGTGGACATCCTGTTACAGAGGCTGATATGTTGGAAAAAACTTTCTCCACATTTCACGCATCAAACATAGTTTTGCAACAGCATTATCGATTGCAAAATTTCAAAAAGTACTCTGAGTTAAATGTAAGCCTCATTGTAGCAGAAAAAAATAGCGAGCTAATACTGAAAAATCATCAAGCTCGTCCCACGGGTTCACTAACTATACCAGAAGCCCATGTTGTTAATAAAAATGATATAAAACCTTCTGAGCGAAGATGGGAACGAAACCATGGACAAGGTCGTGGACGTGGGCGTGGTCGTGGCCATTTTAATAGAAACCATTCCCATAATCACAACCACTCCTTCAAAGGAAACAATAATTATCGTGGTCGTGGTCGTGGTCGTGGTCGTGGTCATGGTCACAACCAAAGAAACAACACCTATCATGCTCCACAAATGGGTAATTTCAATGAGCAGAATAAGCTTAAGAATGAAGCTAGCACTTCTCAAAATCGTGGTGATTCTTGCCATAGATGTGGAATGATGAATCACTGGTCAAAAGCTTGTCGCACACCTGAACATCTATGCAGGTTGTACCAAACATCCCTCAAAGGAAAAGAGAAAGAAGTGAACCATGTGGGTACTTTTGAGAATCTCGATATTGAACTAAATAACTCGGATTTTCTCAATGACTATGAAGCCTAAAAAATGTTGTTGGAACTTGACACTCTTATGTGTTATTCATGTATCTCACTTTCTTAATTTATGTTTAGAGTAAATTACACAAAAGGTCCTTTATGTTTTATTCAGATTTTGAATTAGATCCTTTAAGTAAAGTTGTTACACTCGACATCCTTTATATTATAAACTTGTTTCATAGAAGGTCCTTTATTACCAATAGAGTTAAAAACCATCGTTAAGCCAAGGGTAGTTTAGTCATTTATAAATTCATTTAATAACAACATTAAAAAGAAAAACTCATTTTATATATTAAACCTTAGTCCACATCTTGTGATTCTAGGCTCCTCAAATTCTTTCTTCTCATCCTTTATAAAAAACGACTCATCAGAGATCCCATGGATACTTCAACCCTAGTATCTCAAATCCGATCCGACAACTTCACCACCTACGAACCCCCCTACACTTTCTACTCCGTGGCTATCTCCCCATCCCCCTCCACCTCCCGATCATCTCACTGGAGGATCGCCATCGGCAGCTTCATCGAAGAATACGCCAATCGAATTGGCACTTCGTTAATCAACACCATCTGTACCGTTTGGGATGTGGAGGTGCAATTGATCAGTTTCAGCCGATGGATTAGTTAGGGTGTTCGATCTTCGCGATAAGGAGCATTTAACGATAATATACGAAAGCCATCACTCGACACACCATTGATGCGATTAGCTTGGAAAAAAAATAGGATTTGAGGTATATGGCCACAATAGTGAAGAATAATACGTGGATTGAGGTTTAATATATTAAATGAGATTTTTACTTTTTTTTAATGTTTTTATTAAACGAATTTATAAAACGACTAAACTATCCCTGACTTAACGATGATTTTTAACCCCGTTAGTGATAAAGGACCTTCTATGAAATAAGTTTAAAACATAAAGGATGTCGAGTGTAACAACTTTACTTAAAGGACCTGATTTAAAATCTGGATAAAACATAAAGGACCTTCTGCGTAATTTACTCTTATGTTTAACTAGTGTTTCCCTCTCGTTGATGTAATATGTTTTTCTGAAATAAATGTTCTTATTATATTTTCTAAAATAATTTTTCTTGTTATAATATCTCATAATGTCTTACTAGTTTTTGTTTTCTTCGTATGTCAAGTTTAAAATGAATTTCATTGGAGCAAAAGATCAAACAAATGATGGTGATATGTGTATAGCAGATAGTGGTGCCACACACACTATTCTTAAATCGAAGAAATATTTTTATGAACTGAAGCCAACAAATGGTACCATCGATACAATATCAGGCCCTACTGACTTAATAGAAGGAGTCGGAAAGGCTAATTTGGTGTTACCAAATGGAACAAAGCTTTTCATAGAAAATGCATTATTCTCCCCGAAATCGACGAGAAACTTATTAAGTTTCAAAAACATATACCATAACGGATATGATACTCAATCAAAAACTGTCGATAGTGAAAAATATCTGTATATCATGAACAAAGGTCATGTAATGGAAAAACTGCCAATGCTTAACTCAGGTTTGCATTATACACATATTGGTGTGCCTCAAGCACACATGGCAGTCAAAGGAAGAAATTATGATCATGGCTCATTCAGTTTATGGCATGACAGATTAGGTCATCCAGGATCCACCATGATGAAAAGGATAATTGAAAATACACATGGACATCCACTGAAATACCAAAAGATTCCCCAAAATGATAAAACACACCTATGTACATCTTGCTCTCTTGGGAAATTAATTACTAGGCCTTCACTACTCAAAGTTGAAAATGAATCACCCATGTTTCTTGAAAGAATTCAAGGTGATATATGTGGACCAATTCATCCACCATGTGGACCATTTAGATATTTCATGGTCCTGATAGACGCATCTAGCAGATGGTCTCATGTATCTTTGTTATCAACTCGTAATGTGGCTTTTGCCAAATTGCTCGCTCAAATTATTAAATTACGAGCACATTTTCCCGACTATACGGTTAAAAGAGTAAGACTTGATAACGCAGGAGAGTTTACATCGCATGCTTTTAATGATTATTGCATGTCTGTTGGAATTGTTGTTGAACACCCAGTTGCTCATGTACACACGCAAAATGGTTTGGCCGAATCATTGATCAAACGCCTTCAACTGATTGCTAGACCATTAATAATGAGAACAAAGCTCCCTGTGTCTATTTGGGGCCATGCAATTTTACATGCTGGATCATTAATTCGTTTAAGACCCAGTGCAAATCACAAGTACTCTCCCATACAACTTGCTTCTGGCCACGAGCCAAATATATCTCACCTTAGAATTTTTGGTTGTGCAGTATATGTCCCTATTGCCCCACCACAACGCACAAAAATGGGTCCTCAAAGGAGGTTGGGGATATATGTTGGATATGAAACAACTTCCATCATAAGGTATCTTGAACCTTTAACTGGTGATGTATTTACAGCACGTTTTGCTGATTGCCACTTCAATGAGGCAATCTTCCCAGCACTTGGGGGAGAAAAGAAAAACCAAGATAAGGATATCTCATGGTGTGAGCCTTCGTTGTTGCATCTTGATTCAAGGACAAAGCAAAGTGAATCAGAGGTTCAAAAGATTATACATCTACAAGAAATTGCAAATCAACTACCGGATGCATTTACTGATACAAAAGGAGTAACTAAATCACACATACCTGCTGTAAATGCTCCAGCTCGAGTTGATATTCCGAGTAAACAAGTAGATAATAACATTGCTCATGAATCCCAGAAACGTTTAAAACGTGGGAGACCAATTGGTTCAAAGGATAAAATTCCCCGGAAAAGAAAAGGACCCGAAAAGGAAATTGACCATAAAGAAAATGATCCTAACAAAACATTGAAAGTGTTTCATGAGGAGGAAGTAAATGACGACAACAACGAGTTGTCAATTAACTATGGTCATACACAAACATTATGGAACCGGTCAGAAATGAAAAATATTGATGACGTATTTTCTTATTCTATAGCAAGTGATATCATGGAGGGAGATGATATTTCTGAACCAAAATCTGTCAATGATTGTCAAAAACGACATGACTGGGATAAATGGAAAGATGCTATGCAAGCTGAGTTGGATTCACTTAACAAAAGAAAGGTTTTTGGATCCATTATCCTTACACCCAAGGCCGTCAAACCTGTAGGGTATAAATGGGTTTTCGTTCGAAAACGAAATGAGAAAAATGAAATTACTAGATATAAAGCCAGACTGGTGGCACAAGGTTTTTCTCAAAGACCAGGAATTGATTATGAAGAAACATATTCCCCTGTTATGGATGCAATTACCTTTAGATATCTAATCAGCTTAGCAGTTTCTAAAAACCTAGAAATGCGTCTTATGGATGTTGTTACTGCTTACTTATATGGATCACTTGACAGTGATATATATATGAAAATTCCAGAAGGATTCAAAATGCCTGAAGCTTTAGGTTCAAAACCCAAAGAAATGTATTCAATCAAATTACAAAGATCTTTATATGGGTTGAAACAATCTGGAAGGATGTGGTACAATCGCTTGAGTGATTATTTGATGAGCAAAGGTTATACAAATAATCATATGTGTCCATGCGTCTTTATTAAGAAAACAACATCAGGATATGTGATCATAGCTGTATATGTTGATGATCTAAATATAATGGGGACACATAAAGAAATTCATGAAACAATTATTCTTTTAAAGAAAGAATTTGAAATGAAAGACCTTGGCAAAACCAAATATTGCCTTGGTTTACAAATTGAGCATGCGAAAAATGGAATACTTGTTCATCAATCAAATTACACTGAAAAACTCTTGAAACGTTTCAATATGGATAAAGCAAATCCTTTAAGCACCCCAATGGTTGTGAGATCACTAAATGTTGACAAAGATCCATTTCGCCCTTGCGAAGATAATGAAGAGGTTCTTGGTCCAGAAATACCATACCTTAGTGCAATTGGGGCTCTCATGTATCTTACTAACGGTACTAGACCTGATATTTCTTTTGCAGTTAATTTACTAGCAAGATTTAGTTCAGCCCCTACGAAAAGGCACTGGAATGGGATTAAACATGTTCTTCGATATCTTCGAGGAACTGTTGATCTAGGTTTGTTTTATCCTAACGATTCAAAAGAAGGGTTGGTTGGTTATGCAGATGCAGGTTATTTGTCTGACCCTCATAAGGCAAGATCTCAAACTGGATATGTATTCATGAATGGAGGAACTGCAATTTCATGGCGTTCTCAAAAACAAACACTTGTTGCAACATCCTCAAATCATGCTGAAGTCATTGCACTACATGAAGCTTCTAGAGAATGTATATGGCTAAGATCTATGACTCAACTCATATTGACTTCTTGTGGGCTAGAGAAAGAAGGACTTCCAACTCCGATCTATGAAGACAATGCAGCTTGTGTATCGCAAATGAAAGAAGGTTACATCAAGAGTGATAGGACAAAACACATACCGCCAAGATTCTTCTCATACACTCAAGAGCTTATCAAGGACAACCATGTCGAAATGAGATATGTCCAATCTAGCAACAACTCAGCAGATCTTTTCACCAAAGCACTCCCTACATCGATCTTCAGGAAACACGTTCATAATATTGGAATGTGACACGTGCAAACAACATGATGATATACAGAAGCCAACTTGAGGGGGAGCACTGCACTCTTTTTCCCTTAGCTAAAGTTTTTTCCCACTGGGTTTTCTTTAGCAAGGTTTTTAATGAGGCAGTTTTTCAAAGCCGAACCCCAAGTGTGAAAGGTGTCATCCAAGGGGGAGTATTATGAAATCTACAAATATATTTGGATGCCCACCACTTTCACATCAACTATGTAACCTTCCCCACACACAAATGTTTTCACCATTCTTACACTCTTGCATTTACTAGCTATGTCATCTTGTCTCCCAAGTTTGTAGTATAAATACCACACCAATGTAAGTGGTAAAAACACACCTTTGTAAGCATTCTACATGTTATACAAAATCTCTCCCAACTCTCTCTAATCTTCTAAACTTCTTTCTACTTCTTATATCTTCTTTCTTATAAACTCCTTTAAAGGAGAAAAGTGATTCAAGTAATCACAATTAATATTCTCAAGTGGTGGTAATCTTCATTAAATTATAACAAAAAGTACTTTTATACTTAAGGTTGGAATTGTTGTCAAAATAGCATTGAAGAATTCAAGGAGTTTTAATATGAGTTTAAACTCACTAGTGAATTTTAAATCATATTAACAAGTTTTAAACTCAGCAGTGAGTTTTAATTTAAATAACTCGGTGCAATTAGAATCTAGATTATTAAAGAGATTAAGTAAAACACATATAAAACTCACTTGGGATTTAAAACTCATATTAAAACTCACTAGTTTTATTACTCATGTTAGAACTCAATTAAAACTCACCGACCAAATTTAAAAACTCAATTAAAACTCACTAGTGGATTTGGGGAATTTTAGGATTAACGAGTGAAACCAAAAGAAACAATTAGAAATCAAAACGGGGATCTCAATTCAAACCGACACATGTAATGAACTAATTAATAGCTGATCGTAAGACATTAGGGATCGAACCTCTAATGTGATCTTGAGTGGCTCGTTAGCTGCAAGCCTACAACAAAATATTTGAATAGAAAAATGAAAAGAATAAATAAATCAAAATAGAACCAAAAATAAATAGAATGAAATACCTTCGGATTTACTTAATAATAAATAAGCCAAACTCGAGCTTTAGACGTATAACTCGAAATGAGACGAGCTCGAGTTCTTTAAAAGTCTAAACTCTGAAGTGAAGTTAAACGAGCTTGGTCAAGCTCACCCCTGCCTCCAACTGAAAAAAAATGAATCTACCTACTCAAAGTGTTTTTAAATACTTAAATTCCCTTGAATTTCTTTATTAACGAAAAACAAGATAATTATGTTAACAACAGAGATTGTATAATCATATTTAGTACATTAAAGTTTACAAAATTTTAAAAATACAGAAAGAAGTTTTGGTGATTTAGCCCAGCTTGTTTAGATCCATATATAGAAATTAGCTAGTAGACCAGTTAACCCAATCCATCTGCCCCGCTTATTTTGTCACTTCCAATTTCCTGACGGGTTATCTCAAGATGTCCGCCCCTCTTAGAAAATACTAAACTAGTCTACATGCCCATTGATCATTATTAACATATTTTAGCAATGTTGACTTTGGGGTCTACACTACTGAAAGTCATCTAAGACAACTGATTAAAATATACTCTTGTTAAAGTAAGTATCACTGAAGGGGGAACCATAAAAAGAGGAAAAAAAAACAGTCATTTTAAGCCTAAAGTATCTTATTAGCAATGAAAATGCACAGGGAGTCTTGTAAACCAAAACCTAACAGTAAAAATGGATGAGCACGTAATTAAACTTGGTTGAAGTGGACAAAATAAAAATTGAAATTTACTATAAATCCTAGATTTTACTCCGTCTGGTCTCATTTGTTAGTCACTTTACAGTCTCCAAAACCTTTCATAAAGTTAGCCATTTATCTAACCTATGAGCATGTAGATAACAATTTTCCTTATAGCCCTAATCTACTCTATATAACCAAAGTTCAAGTGTTTTATAACTTTCGCACGTCAAAATGTGAAACAAGTATGAAATGATTACATGTTGATTAACTAAAAGCCTTATACGATGCGTCAAACTTTGATGGACTAACATCTTGGAATGTTAACCACTTCAGGTTGTAACTTATGTTAGTCATTTAGCTAATCTAGGGGTATCTTGATAATAAAGTACCTCTAGACCTATCCCCTCTCTACCAAGAAGCCTATTGTATTACTTACAAACACATTAATAATAATAAAACACACTATTAGGATTTCCTGCAACAAGTCTCAAGTATCAAACCTTACCTTAAAGAGGCTGAACCCATCCGAAGAAACCCCGACTAAGAACATACATACAGTAACAAGTCGCAAAAACAGATGTATAATTGTTTTTAAAAAGATCAAATATGAATGAACAGATCATATGTTCAAATTGATGTATGTTTAAATTAAATGATGATGAGAAATCAACGATTGAACATCAGAAAACGAAAGCCCCAAACACCAAAACCAAAAAAGGGATCATTCATCATACTCTAAAACCCTAAAAACGAAAACCAAAGAGCCGATTGTTCATAATAATCAATAACACTAAAAATCAAAATCCATTATAAACTTACGTGTCGATAATCAGAAGAACAGACAGAATTAAGAAAGAACGACAAGTGAAGGAAATGATCCGTCGAAGAAGAAGAGAAATCGTTGAAGAAGAGGAACCCAGGGAGTGGAAATCTGATGGAATCTAGCGACATAAACGTAAAATGGTAAAAGACATGACTACCCCTCCGCCGCAGTTCCTTTAAAAATCTATTTAAATTCAGCAAATCAATCTCAACCCTTAGATTAAATGATCTAATGATGATTAGAGGGGTCTACAGGGTCTACCATTTTCAAGGGGTCTACAATGAACTTTTCACAGGTAGGTAGGAAGGAATGTTCAATTTGGAATGATGATTTTGCCTAACTTAGTGCGAAGAGATCCTATGAAACAAATAAATAGATGAGATGAATGAAGGGTGTCAAGTGTACATTTAAAAGTTTGGATGGTAAAATATACGAGCAACTCTTGTTGATTTTCAAGTTTTCTACTCGTTTTTTAATCGGTCGTATCTTTTTCATACAGTATTATTATTATTTTTTTAAAATAACTATAAAATCAGTCGCATACGTTTCTTTTATTTTTTTTCTTTGTTAATAACATAATCAATACAACGTTTTAATGATGTGTTTTTACTGTGTAATAAAACTGATGTACTGGAAGAGAATGTTTGCTCCTAGAAAAGAAGGAGGCTTGGGTATTGGCTCGATTCTTGCGTCTAATTGGAGCCATCTAATTAAATGGTTGTGGAGATTCAAGCAGATCCTGAAGTACCGAATTCTTTGTAGGTTAAAGTTGTCACTACAATACATCACTGCAATCTGAAATGGAGGTCATTCCCTTGCAATAATCGTATAGCCCGTAATTAGAAGAACATCCTCAAAGTTTTTAGTCATTTGCAGTGTTGATTTGGATATTTTCCTCCTAATTAAATGCAATCTGGGTAAAGGAAATGACGTGAGGTTTTGGATGGATAACTGGTCAGGAAAGGGGTATTTGATGGATCTCTTTCCAAGTTTGTTTCAGCAAGAATTTTTAAGAATTGCTATTAAAGCCCTATATTTCTTGTGGATCATCTCAAATAGAAAAAACATTGTATGATATACTAGCTTTCTTGGTGTACTTTCTTATTTATGTTTGTAATTCTAGGTGCACGCTAAGGGTTTTTAACCCTAAAACGCGCCAAGAGGCTCGCTCCGGGAACCGCAAAGCCCTGCAATGTCGTTCCATCATGGCTTTCCTATCTACTTGGGGGGGGGGGGGGGAGATGAGGGTATTGACCAGCTGATTGATAACATCCTTGAAACCCCCGTTTGTGGGCCAGGGGGGCCTCCTGATACTGTTTCTGACAAGTCGGCTGCGGAGGGGTACAACATAAACCGCTGCATCCGGAAAATTACGGACGGTCACTTTACTGCCGCCGTTAAAGTTCTCTCTTCGTCTGGGGTTGCGCCTTTTGGACCTGCCACCACCCGGGTTTTGGAGGAGAAGCATCCTGTGTTACCACCCCCCTCCTTGCCGTCTGAGCCCCATACCGAGCCCCCACTTGTGGCTACCACCGAAGTTGTTTTGGCTTGTATTAAATCGTTTCCCAAGGGGACTTCGTGCGGGAGGGACGGGTTGCGGGCCCAACACCTTCTGGACAGCCTCTGCGGGGAAGGGTCTGCCGTTGCTAACGACCTCCTCGGGGCTATTACCTTGGTAGTCAATTTGTGGTTGGGGGGGAGGTGCCCCCTCGGCATGGCCGAGTTTGTGGCGTCGGCCCCTCTCACACCTCTGCTAAAACCTGATAACGGGATCCGACCCATCGCTGTCGGCTCCATCTGGCGGCGGCTGGTTTCTAAAATTGCTATGAAAGGAGTCGGGAAGGAAATGGCTAAATATCTCGGGGACTTTCAGTTTGGGGTTGGGGTGCCTGGGGGAGCTGAGGCTATCCTGCATGCGGTTAACCGGTTGGTTGCGGGGAAACATGATGACAGCTCGCTGGCTATGCTTACGGTTGATTTCTCCAACGCGTTTAACGTAGTGGATAGATCGGCCTTACTTCGGGAAGTGCGATTAAGGTGCCCGTCTATATCTCCATGGGTCGACTTTCTCTACGGTCAGCCTGCACGGCTATACTTAGGGGGAGATCATATTTGGGCCACTACTGGGGTGCAACAGGGAGACCCTTTGGGCCCTCTCCTGTTTGCCCTTGTTCTTCACCCCCTTGCGCACCAGATTCGAGAAAATTGCCGCCTCCTCCTCCACGCGTGGTACCTTGACGATGGCACTCTCATCGGGGATTACGAGGAAGTGGCCAAAGCTTTGCAGATTATTTCGGAGACCGGCCCCTCCCTGGGCTTGCAACTCAATATCAAGAAGACAGAGCTGTTCTGGCCGTCTTGCGATGGAAGGAAGAATCGGCCGGGCCTCTTCCCCTCGGGCATCAGTAGGCCGGCCCTAGGGGTAAAGCTCCTTGGAGGGGCAGTCAGTAGGGATGGTGGATTCATTGAGGGGTTGGCATCCAAGAGGGCTTCTAACGCTGCCGCTCTAATGCACCTCCTTCCCAAGATTCGGGACCGCAATGCGAACTCCTCCTGCTTCGCTCTTGCATGGGTGTTGCCAAGCTCTTTTTCGGCCTGCGGACCTGTCCCCCATCCCACATGCAAGGGGCGGCCTCCTGCTTTGATCAGACCCTGCACGAGACAGTTGAAAACATTGTGGTCTGTGGAGGGGCTTATTTTGGGGACCTTCAGTGGCGGCTCACTTCCCTGCCTATCCGGCACGGAGGGCTCGGGGTTTCTTCGGCCATGGAGGCCTCGTCTTATGCGTTTGTAGCGTCCAGGGCCCAATCCTGGGGGCTGCAGGACCACATCTTGCGGGAGACCGGGGTCTGTGGCATGGACTCGGATTATACTTTCGCTCTGGCGGCCCTGCGTGACATTATACCAGGTTTTGATCTTAGCGGTTTCTCTGACAAGGACACCGCCCCCCCAAAACCCCAACATGTTTTGGCGAATGACCTTTTCAGCAAAATCGTGTTGGATATGGAAACCCGGTTTAATATGAATGCCAGGCAAAAAGCGGTGTGGAGCTGTCTTCGTCAACCACATGCCCAAGATTTCCTCCATGCTCTCCCCATTGACGGGCTCGGGCAGCACATGTCTTCGATCGAATACCGATCTATCCTCAAGTACCGGCTTATGATACCCCTCTTTCTCGCGGACGAGAAGTGCCCTGTTTGCCGCAAGGCTTGTTTGGACTCGTTTGGGGAGCACGCGGTTCACTGTAAAGATCTCCCGGGGTTCAAGTACCGTCATGACTGGGTCCGAGATGTGCTTTTTGACATTTTCAGAAAGGCTGGGATTTCAGCCAAGAAGGAAGACCCCGTCAACTTCTTAACTGACCCAAAAGAGGGGCGTTCGACCCTTAGACCGGCGGACATCCTGGTGTTTGAGTGGTCGAGGGGGAAGCACACTTGCATCGATCTGACTGGGGTCTCTCCCCTTGTGGGCTTTGGCTCTGGAGTTTTCACGGCGGGGCAGGCTGCTGCTAAGGCGGCTGCGGGTAAGGTGGACAAGCACGAGAAGGCATGTCTCGAGAATCAGCATGTGTTTGTCCCCTTTGCTTTTGACACGTTCGGGCACCTCGCGTCAGAGGCTGCGGACATGCTCGGGCGGATCCAGAAGGTTATGCATGGACATATAGTGACTCCTAGAGCTAAGAAACTTGTTTTTATCCGCTTAGGTTTCGCTATTCAAAAAGGGCTTGCGGCGCAGCTTGTTTCCCGCTTGCCCCGTATGTCGAACTGAGTTGTAACCTTTATTTTAGTTGTTAATGGCATCTTACTAGCTAGGCTTTTCTTTTAGTAATTTTTTGATCGCCATTCAAAAAAAATATAGTAGTAGAATTAGAATAATTATAATAAAACCTGATTAAATTACTAACTAACCAATGATTCAATGAATTAGTCGTGTTAATTTAATTAGTTATGTAGAAGTAGAATTTTTCATATAGTAGCCTTCAAATAACAGCCAATGCCATCCAAGTAGAAACAAGCACGACCATAAAACCCGACAAATGAACCTACATCCCATGGAACAGAAAAATGAATTAGTCGTGTTAATTTAATTAGTTATGTAGAAGTAGAATTTTTCATATAGTAGCCTTCAAATAACAGCCAATGCCATCCAAGTAGAAACAAGCACGACCATAAAACCCGGCAAATGAACCTACATCCCATGGAACAGAAAAATGATCCCCGGTCTCCTTGCCAAAAGGCCCGACATTCTTTTTGTTCGTCTGAAAACATAACGATGAAATTACCGTATGACCCCAATAACGCCCTGTACTTACTCCAACTGTCCCGAGGATTCCTATTATCTCTTCATCCGCATCAAAGTTAATCTACAAAACCAAATGATAATCATGTTGTTAAAATGATTGTCTTGTAACTAGATAAATTGTAGTACGTACAATTCTATGAACACAGTATCTATTCTAGGAGGAGCGGACTCGCCAATTTTTGAAAGGCAATCAAATTAAACCAAAATCACATTTTTTTATAACTTTCACCTTCTTTTTTTTTTTTTTTCATAAGTAGTCTTTTTCATCATTTTTATCTCTATTTTTATAATTTACGTCATACTTGGTTCATGAATCCTGATAGAATTGGTTGGAATTAATAAATAATCAATTCCAAATATCATCGCACTATGGAATTAAGGGTAAGATTCAAATAAAAACTATTCTTATTGTACAAACTTAAAAATTAATGTAAAAACCAATAAATTTTAATTAAATAAAAGCTATTTAGGTAAATTTGATGTTTTTTTTTATATTTTCATGTCTATCAACATATTGGCCACCTAACGACTTAAAAAACACAAAAAAAAACAAAAAAAATAATTTTTTTAGAGGGGGTGTCCGACTATGTTGCATTTATGACTATGTTGCATTTATGCAACATTGTATGTTGCGTATATGCAACATATGCAGCAAGATATGTTGCGTATATGCAACATATGCAACATGGTACGTTGCATATATGCAACATAGTTGGACATACAAGATGAACAAAAAAAACTTTTTGTTTTGTTTTGTTAAGTCATCAATTGAATATGGGTGCATATATGCAACATAGTTTTTCTTTGGTTTTTTAGTTTTTACAATAAAAAGTGGATTGTACATGAACTCCACCCATGGAATTAAATCCTTGAAATTCCTTCAATAACTTCAATTTAACTTTCCTTCGAGTTACTAAGGTGCTATTTGATGTGTGGAATGTAATGGAATTGGAATTATGAAGTTTTTTCTTTAAAGTTGTGCTTAGTTCGGTTATGAACAAATTTAAATTAGAATAAATTACTTTAATCAATGCAACTTGAGGCTATATAATTTTTATTTATTAAAGTAAAAGTTTTTTAAAGAATGTTGAAATAGTTTTAAATTTCATTAATTAAATAAATTGATTATATTTCAAATTCATAGGTTACTCAATCAAGAACAATTTTGAGAGAAAACAATATCAATTACAATTCCATTGAATTCCACGAACCAAACGACACATAAAGAAATTCTCAATATTCCGTTGGAATGTTTGTAAATTACCAAAAAGCCCTTTCTCTCATTAATATGGATCGTCGTTTTTGCAATAAAAAAAAACAACATCGAAGCCAGAAAATAAATTAATCTTCAAAATTGAAACAAGAAATCGATCTTCACTGAACCAGTGAACCTTATCCTTTCTAGTTAAACAAAAAATAATTCCGATGAACTTTGAAAACCGTGAATAGAAACAAAAACCCGAACTCAAAAATCTTTGAACACCAAATATCATTTCTGCAATATAAATCAAAACCATAAATCGATCTTCTCTGAAACTTTGAACACTAATAAACAAAAATAAAATCCAAAATCAATTACAAACCCTTTCACCCATGAATACTGATCTTTGCTGAAACTACTAACAGACCAAAATCAAAACCCGAACTCAAAAACCATCTATCAAAACCAAAAGTTTAAATCAGACATCGAAACCCAAAATTCGTTCCTCTAATTAAAACCTAGAAATCGTAACCCACTAAACCCAGGGGCATTGGTCTTCATGAAGATGATGTGTGTAGTTGATTTTGATACAATGGTTCAACGGAGATAATGGTTTAATAAATATGAAGATGGTATTAGATGAGATATGTCTATATATTTAGTGTGATATAGTTGTGGGTGTATTATGTAAATATGTATCCTTATATATAACATTTGTATTTAAGTTGTAAATCAAAGGAAATCAATTATTATAATCACTTTTATGGTATCAGAGCATTAAGCATTGCAGGAGTTTGAGCCATGGGGGATGATGGGCCAACGGCATATGCAATATGGGGAGATGGTTAGTGTTGGGCCTGAGGGGGGTAACCGAGCCAAAAGGTGTGTGGGCTTTGTGTTGGATAGGGGAGAGGGGTGGCTGCCAAGTTGGGTCAGGGGATGTGGGAATAGGGTGGATTATTTTATGGGTAATAGGATGAATTGTTGGAGTGAGAGTCCCTTCCACAACCTCGTCCACGTCTGCCGCCCTGGTAGCCAGCCGAGCTACGGTCGCGACCACGACCATAGTATTTTGAGTCATAAGGGTGGTTCGTATCATATTGGCAGGTAGGTTCATTGTAGGGGGTTTGATCGCTGATACGGTTTTGGTCAGTGAGACAGGTTTGATTGGGGTTGGGTGCCGGGATGTTGCGGTTGCTAATCATGGCAAAGGAGTGGTTTTGTGCCGAGAGGCGGTGCATCTTGAGTTGCAGCATATCGCGAGCGATGTCCCACGTGTAAAAGTATTGGTTGATAAGAGCAACCACCATATCATATTCTACCGGGAGCTCACGTTCCATTTCCCAAACTAAACAATCATCCGAAACTGGAAAAACGGCATCAGCCAACTATTCTGCTATATTTTTAAAATTTTGATAATATTCATCTAATGAGGAGCGTGAACTAAGAGTTAACATAGTAAATTCATGTTCAAGTTGTAGGCTCGAGAGCCCTTGTTACTAAAGAAGATGTTTTATATTTTTACCTATGCGGCCCTAGCCGTTGTGTCGGTGTTGATCCCGCGTATAAGCAACTCATCAGATAGAGTAGAGTATATCCACTGTAAAACTAAACCAGCGATTTCTTTCCATTGAGCAAACTCAACAGAATCTTCGGCTGGGGGAGTAGTGCCATCGTTGTGGTGTAGAACCAACCTTATGAGCGACCACTTGAATCTTGAATAACTTGACCCAGCATGTGTATGTGATCTTCGTGCCATTGAGAATCTTGACACGTTGATGGATGTTGGTCACCATGAACATCGAATGCACAACCGCGACTTTCATACCGGATGATGAGGCGACAAATTCCTTCGGAGACGACATGGAGGTTGGAACGAATAAAAAATGCTCGGGCCGAAAATGAGAGGAGGAATATTAGGGTTCCAAGATATTTGCTCTGCTGTCCTAGTTATGGTCTAGGTTGTTTTTTGTTTTGGTTTTTCCCATGTTGGGGTGGTTTGCTTTGTTTACTTTCAGGGGCATGTCCCTGTTTGAACTAGAGAGTATTTCTGCTCTCTACTTGTACTCATTTTGGTATATATAAAATCACTGGGGTAACCCTTACAAAAGGAAAAAGATATTTGCTCTACAGGTTGAAGAAATCTTTATATGGGCTTAAGCCGGCTCTGAGGACATGGTTCACCAGGTATTCGACATTCCTTACTTCTAAGGGATTTCATGGAAGTGATTCTGATTCATCATTATTTGTCTACCGCAAGAGCTCGCACATTGCCTATTTAATACTATATGTCGAGGTCATAATCCTTACCACCTCTGACCTAGTGTTTCTCAACAACATTATCACTACTCTGGAAGGTGAGTTTGCTATGACTGATATGGAGTCCCTACACCACTTTCTTGGCATTGTCGTTACTCGAAGCAAAGATGGGTTGTTTTTTTATCTCAATCACAATATGCCAGATACATTCTACATCAGACCAACATGACCAACTACAAACCATGTCACACTCCTATTGACACCTCATCCAAACTTAGTGCCCATGATGGGGACCTGCTATCCGATGGTAACTTTTATCGCAGTTTGGCAGGCGCATTGCAGTATCTTACATTTAATCGACCTCATATAACATATGTCGGGAAACAATTTTGTCTTTTCATGCATGCTCCCAGAGAACCTCACACGACCTTCTTTAAACGGGTTCTCCTGTACGTTCAGTTTACCATCAACTATGGTTTACGGATCACGCCTACTCCTGCCTCCTCCATCACCGCTTACTTTAACGCGGATTGGGGAGGATGTCCGGAATCTCGCTGATCTACCTTAATTTATTGCATTTTCCTTGGGGATAGTTTAATTCCATGGTCGTCCAAACGACAACACACTATTTCACGATCCAACGCGGAAGCAGAATACAGGAGGGTGGCAAATGCGGTTGCCGAAGTAAGTTGATTAATGAATCTTTTACTTGAACTTCATGTTCTGCTCCGTCGCACGACCATAGTATATTGTGACAATGTATCAGTCATTTATTTGTCCGAGAACTCCGTCCAGCATCAGCGTACAAAGTATGATTAACTGGATATACACTTCGTATGCGAGAAAGTTTAGATCGGGCATATTCGAGTGTTGCATGTTTCTTCATCCTCTCAGTATGCCGACATCTTCACCAAAGGCTTATGTAACATCCCAAAACCGAACGAATATTTTATTCGTAAATAAATAGGACGGGACGTTAGTTCATGACTTGTCCCGTTCTGAACATGAGGGGGTTTAAAGGATAAGTAGATAAAATGAGATTTATTCTAAATAAATCTCAAAGTTATGAGTGGAATTGTAACATCCCGGTTTTCTTTTAAATCGGATATATCTGTTAAATAACATGGAACATTAAAACCCCTAACTTTGTTATGATTATGTGTTATATGAAACCACATGGGCTTATTTTACAAAATAAGACATTACTGTTTAAAAATTGAATATTTGAAAGGTGGAGGGGCCAGAATTGTAATTACACTAAAGTGTAATAAACAAAAGAGGAGGAGAGGAGGCTGGAGATCGATGTCTCCTCCCCTTGGTGCGACTTCACCCTCTCAAACCCTCTCACCCACTCGAAAATTCTGCACAAGGATGTGGGGGGGGCTGCGATTTTTATGTACAAACTTGGAATTGGAAGTGCTTTCATCTTCCCAAACTCAATTTCTCATCAAGTAAGTAAAACCCCATCATGATGCATGCTAGGTCTCGAAAATTAGGGGCTTGCAATCTGAAATTGGTTGATGTTTTAAGCATCTTAGGATGTTAGAAACTTTATATGTTGTATAAATTTCTATCTTGAGTGGCAAATTGGTGAAGTAGTCACCAAATTCTCATACTTGAACCTCCATGCGAAATGACCACTTAAGAGAGTGGTGAAATTGCTTGCATTAGTTGAATTCTTGCTTGAATATGGTACTATATGAAGAATTGATGATGGGTTGGGGATGGATTTCACCAACGCTATGTTAAATGGTTAATTGGAGATTCAAGGGATGGGGTTATGTGTGTGCATATATGTATGCACACCAAGTGTTTGATAAAATGCCTAAATGGGTTTTTAGTTAGTATATTGTTGCAAACGAACGCCAAATGTGAAGCCTTGATATATCTTGATGTTTCAAGTGCTAAAATTTATAATCGTGACATATGGAAATCATGTTAAATGCCTTAGAAACCTCATGGACATAAGGCTTATTAGCATGTGAAAGAGTTGAGCCATATTGTATGGTTAATGTGTAGTTGATATAAATGTTAGATGTAAAGTGTACTTAATTGAATCAAGTACTAAAACATGACAAATGTGATATAGAGAATCATGGTTGACGGTGCCATGTGTATCTAACAAGAATTAAGTCCAAGTCAAGCAACCAAGCCGAAGGACACACGGTAAACCCGGTAAAGATGGTTAAAGCTCACGAGGTAACATTTATGTTATGTTACACATTTAGTTTATTGCCCACTATGGTTATAATGTTATGTAATGCAATTTGACGAGTAAAGTGTTAAACTTGCTCAAATCGGAAAGGTATGAATATGTCAAGAAGAGTCAAAATCTAGCTAATTGATGATGTGCCTAAACAAGGTTACATTATGACATCTTAGATGTATAATGTTGAATCTTGTACGGTATGGATACATGGGGGCTAAATAGCATGTAGAAAACCACAATCATGGTATATCTTGTTATTTGGAGGTTAAGCTGATTTAGAAACCTCTATGATACGCTAATGGTATGAAATATGAATATTAGGATTCATGTTAACGGGTCAGGCGGGTTAATGTGTAAAAACTCAAATGAATCAAGGTGATGAACCAAGTTTTAGTTGTCAACTAAATGAATTATGTGAACCACATTAATTGTGAAATTTAGGGAATGGTCTTGTAACGTATTCCTACATGTTATATTCATATGAAATATGTTGGACAAGTGGTCGTTGAATTGACTAGGTACTCGTTATTAAGTGCATACTCGAGATGGTAAAATGACTTGTAGTAGTCATGCCTAGAAAAGGGATTGCATATGGTAAAACGTTGATGCACCTAAAGGATAATGGTTTAACAAGTTGGTCCATAAGGACGATTGTTAAACCTATAGTTGTCTAATTAGAACACCAAGCGATGTTGAGGCCTTAAGGATTATTGAATCCTCATGCGTTGGCCCAAATCATCGATGGTGACCAATGGGTCGATAAAAGAATTTTGGTAACTAAACCGTATGTAGAAATATGTATATAATGTAGTTGAGTTAGACCCGTTGGGTGGTTTAATGAGTTATATGTTTTGACATTGGTAATTGCCGTAAAAGTCGTGTTATTAGACTCGCGTTACATTGCAGGTTCGAAAGGAATGCTTGGGGGTTACCCCGGATAGATTTCGGATGCAAAAGGGCAAGGAAAAGGGGGGGGTTCCACCAGGTGCCACCGTAGCTTACGGTGCCACCGTAGCTTACGGTGGCCCCTGATGAGAAAACCCACCGTACCACAGCACTTGGCCACCGTAGCCTAGCCAGGACCACCGTAGCTTACGGTGGCTGGCGTAAGCTACGGTGGAGGTGGTTCAAAATGTTGAAAATCGTCCTCTTTTGTTAGTTCAATGTCGTTTCTTGCATCCATTATGTTTATTACTAATGGGTTCAAGCTGAATGCAGGTAGGGGATGTGCGGGTCTGGATTCCACAAGCAAGTCCAAGGACCGAACACTCGAAGACCGTTGACATCGGCATTGTTTTGTAAATTGTAATGGTGCTAAAACACTAGTTACTTGTATTAAAAACAAATTATCATGTCTTTTGGGTGAATCGAACGTTTTAACGACGTTAATTAACGAAAATTTTCTGGGACCTAAATTCTAAGCTAACGTTTTAACGTTATTTTCCTAAATTGAAACTCGGGTGTTACAAGTTGGTATCAGAGCCGTGGTTTGAGGGATTCAAGTACGCGAAAGGTGCTTGAACTCAAACTCCGAGCTCGAGGTACGGGAAAAGTGTTCGGTTCAAGCTTGATCGGGAATCCAGGTGAGTAAAAGTTTGTATATTGTGGCATAGTTGTGAGTAGCTAGTGTATGAACAAATGGTTAAACATATGTAGTTATCACATGGTAAAATATTTGATATAATGCTTAAAACTGTGAATAGCACGGAAGATTGTAAGCGCTAGAACTGTGAATTTTGTAAATGTTAGGGACAGATAGAAATGGGTTAATGCCAAGGCAAAAGACCTCGTATAAATCCGTGGGATTATTTGATAATAAGATGACATTGTAACGAGGTAACATTGTGACAAGTAATTGTGCAATGTTGTATCTCGAATATATCTGTAAACGTAACAAGATAGCATTGTGACAAGTCCATTGTGCAATGTTGTATCTTGAATTAAAAAAAATGGAAAGTGTAACGAGGTAACATTGCGACAAGTAATTGTGCAATGTTGTATCTCGAATAGTATCTGTAAAGGTAACAAGATAGCGTTGTGATATTTAATTTGGCAATGTTGTATCTTGAAACGTGTAAATGATGATGTTAATGAGGAGTAACCTTGATTGAGGTAAGGAAAGCTCTAAATGTGGTCTATTTTGACACCTTGATTTTTGTAGGAAAATTTCCTCCGAGCAAGTGGAAGGATAGTGAATGACCCGTATGCTTCCAAATGCATAAATGGGCAAGCTCCAAGGTACAACCAGGTGGGACTACCCGACCTGGATTACACTTTGATAGATGGTAATGCATTCACGTGTGTCTAAATATACTCAAAATAAGAGTTTGGACCCATGAGGTCATAATTTGAAAATTGAAATATAAAGAAAATGGAAATTGGCGAAGAACGACTCTTCAGGAGCCGTGAAACCAATATAAAGAAAATGGAAATTGGCGAAGAACGACTCTTTAGGAGCCGTGAAACCAATATAAAGAAAATGGAAATTGGTGAAGAACGACTCTTCAGGAGCCGTGAAACCAATATAAAGAAAATGGAAATTGGCGAAGAACGACTCTTTAGGAGCCGTGAAACCAATACAAAGAAAATGGAAATTGGTGAAGAACGACTCTTCAGGAGCCGTGAAACCAATATAAAGAAAATGGAAATTGGCGAAGAACGACTCTTTAGGAGCCGTGAAACCAATACAAAGAAAATGGAAATTGGTGAAGAACGACTCTTCAGGAGCCGTGAAACCAATATAAAGAAAATGGAAATTGGCGAAGAACGACTCTTTAGGAGCCGTGAAACCAATATAAAGAAAATGGAAATTGGCGAAGAACGACTCTTTAGGAGCCGTGAAACCAATACAAAGAAAATGGAAATTTGGTGAAGAACGACTCATTAATAGCCGTGAAACCAATTTAATGAAAGTGGCAATTGATAAAGCCATTAATTTGAAACAAGGTTGCATTCGGGATATCACTAGATGTACAAAGGATGAACCTTATGTGAAGTTGTTATAAGTGAAAGATTAATGGGTAACCATGGAACTAACAAGTTGAAACGGTCCCATGTCTTTAATTAATAAAGCCGTTGGGACGGTTTATTTACGTTGGTATGTAATAACGTAAAATTGTTAAATGATGCCAAGTTATATAATGTGACTGATTTTCATGTGATTTGGGTTAAAACCCAAGTCGAGAATTAAGTAAAATTTCGAAATGGAAAAATAAGAATAAGAAGAAACGGGTTATTGCATATGCTAGAAAACCCGTAACCGTATGAAATGACTAGACGTTTAACAAAAGGTGAGAAGTAACCTTGTTTAAACATAGTAAAAATTAATGATGTTGAGTCATGTTGATTCCCATGTAAGTTTCGTATAACTAATATGGAATTAAAGCTGTTAGGCGGGTGACCGACCTAACTTCATGGGTGAGACCCACACGCATAGATGATGGCGAAAGTAGGGAGGACGCTGGAAGCGACCGTTCCCGAAGACGCACAGAGGATTGCTATGCAAGTAAGTATCCTTAAAAATTTCCAAATAAATGTTGGAATGTAATATGAACAAGTAATGGTTCGTAAGAACCATAACTACGTGCTCAAAAGTGTTGAGTGATTGATTAATGATTATTAAGAACCATATCATAATGTTAAATTATTTAGAAATGATCCTTAGGGATCCTAATGCTGATTATTTCTGATTGCTAGCTAAATGGTTCAAGGGAACCATGGCAACGCTGAAAATACATAAATAAGCCAACATGTCAACTGAATAATAACCACGGATTAAGGTGTATTTCAATGATAAACAATTCATAGGAATTGTGCCAATAATAATGAGGCAAGGACGGAAAGGTCTTGCTAAACGTCATACTGACATGAAATAGCTAAATGGCTCTTAGGAGCCATGGCTTGACTAATACATGTATGTTGATGTGTAAATGAATCATAATTAATGTGATAAATGCTAAAGGCTAGTATATGAGCCAAGAATAGATCAATGTGTGACACGTTGAATTGTAATAGATGGAACAGTGTAACCCTAAAAAGGGTTATGGGATGGGATAAATGGCTTTTAGAGTCATAGGAGCCGTCCAATAAAAATGTATTACATTATCGAATGTGAAATGTAAACGGCAAGTGACATGCTAAACACTTGCAAATATTGTTATACTGCTTAAAATGTGTAGGTACAGTTACACTGTGCGAGGACACAACTAGCAGGAGAGTTGCGGGACGAGATTCCGACTAGGATTATCGTCAAGGTAAAGATGAGCAGGAAAGATACATATGCAGACTGCAATGACGCTAAGGTATGGATGATATTACATTAATGTTTGAACCTCTTATGGAGAGGGCAATTATTTGAAATTTTGATTTCGATCAATGAGGTTATGACACTGGTCACCAGAACCTCAACCCTAAATGACGCGTGGAGTTATAGATTGTGAACTCCTAAACTGGTAAAACGGGGAAGATAATGGATAACAAAAGGTTATCATGCTAGTACTATCCTACGGGGCGAGTAAAAAGCAGGAAATGAAATTGTTGTATGATGACTAATTTAGAGTTGATCAATGTAACAACTCAGACTGTTTGGTCAAGTCCCGGGATTACAAGGGACATAGAGAATGACCATAAGTGGCTATAAAATGCGAGCATTAAGTGGTCCGTAACGAGGTTAAATAGAAAGGGTGACATAGTATATACATATTATATGTGGGCCTAAATGTATGCACAGTGATTTATAAGGGTAACCATTGAATATAAGGTTACTGGTTCAACCGCAGTCTTTATAAAGGCTCGGGTAATGTCTTTAGGTGACTAAGACTTGGTATAGGTTTCGGGGACGAAACCTTCTTTAAGGGGGGTAGATTTGTAACATCCCAAAACCGAACGAATATTTTATTCGTAAATAAATAGGACGGGACGTTAGTTCATGACTTGTCCCGTTCTGAACATGAGGGGGTTTAAAGGATAAGTAGATAAAATGAGATTTATTCTAAATAAATCTCAAAGTTATGAGTGGAATTGTAACATCCCGGTTTTCTTTTAAATCGGATATATCTGTTAAATAACATGGAACATTAAAACCCCTAACTTTGTTATGATTATGTGTTATATGAAACCACATGGGCTTATTTTACAAAATAAGACATTGTTGTTTAAAAATTGAATATTTGAAAGGTGGAGGGGCCAGAATTGTAATTACACTAAAGTGTAATAAACAAAAGAGGAGGAGAGGAGGCTGGAGATCGATGTCTCCTCCCCCTGGTGCGACTTCACCCTCTCAAACCCTCTCACCCACTCGAAAATTCTGCACAAGGATGTGGGGGGGCTGCGATTTTTATGTACAAACTTGGAATTGGAAGTGCTTTCATCTTCCCAAACTCAATTTCTCATCAAGTAAGTAAAACCCCATCATGATGCATGCTAGGTATCGAAAATTAGGGGCTTGCAATCTGAAATTGGTTGATGTATTAAGCATCTTAGGATGTTAGAAACTTTATATGTTGTATAAATTTCTATCTTGAGTGGCAAATTGGTGAAGTAGTCACCAAATTATCATACTTGAACCTCCATGCGAAATGACCACTTAAGAGAGTGGTGAAATTGCTTGCATTAGTTGAATTCTTGCTTGAATATGGTACTATATGAAGAATTGATGATGGGTTGGGGATGGATTTCACCAACGCTATGTTAAATGGTTAATTGGAGATTCAAGGGATGGGGTTATGTGTGTGCATATATGTATGCACACCAAGTGTTTGATAAAATGCCTAAATGGGTTTTTAGTTAGTATATTGTTGCAAACGAACGCCAAATGTGAAGCCTTGATATATCTTGATGTTTCAAGTGCTAAAATTTATAATCGTGACATATGGAAATCATGTTAAATGCCTTAGAAACCTCATGGACATAAGGCTTATTAGCATGTGAAAGAGTTGAGCCATATTGTATGGTTAATGTGTAGTTGATATAAATGTTAGATGTAAAGTGTACTTAATTGAATCAAGTACTAAAACATGACAAATGTGATATAGAGAATCATGGTTGACGGTGCCATGTGTATCTAACAAGAATTAAGTCCAAGTCAAGCAACCAAGCCGAAGGACACACGGTAAACCCGGTAAAGATGGTTAAAGCTCACGAGGTAACATTTATGTTATGTTACACATTTAGTTTATTGCCCACTATGGTTATAATGTTATGTAATGCAATTTGACGAGTAAAGTGTTAAACTTGCTCAAATCGGAAATGTATGAATATGTCAAGAAGAGTCAAAATCTAGCTAATTGATGATGTGCCTAAACAAGGTTACATTATGACATCTTAGATGTATAATGTTGAATCTTATACGGTATGGATACATGGGGGCTAAATAGCATGTAGAAAACCACAATCATGGTATATCTTGTTATTTGGAGGTTAAGCTGATTTAGAAACCTCTATGATACGCTAATGGTATGAAACATGAATATTAGGATTCATGTTAACGGGTCAGGCGGGTTAATGTGTAAAAACTCAAATGAATCAAGGTGATGAACCAAGTTTTAGTTGTCAACTAAATGAATTATGTGAACCACATTAATTGTGAAATTTAGGGAATGGTCTTGTAACGTATTCCTACATGTTATATTCATATGAAATATGTTGGACAAGTGGTCGTTGAATTGACTAGGTACTCGTTATTAAGTGCATACTCGAGATGGTAAAATGACTTGTAGTAGTCATGCCTAGAAAAGGGATTGCATATGGTAAAACGTTGATGCACCTAAAGGATAATGGTTTAACAAGTTGGTCCATAAGGACGATTGTTAAACCTATAGTTGTCTAATTAGAACACCAAGCGATGTTGAGGCCTTAAGGATAATTGAATCCTCATGTGTTGGCCCAAATCATCGATGGTGACCAATGGGTCGATAAAAAGAATTTTGGTAACTAAACCGTATGTAGAAATATGTATATAATGTAGTTGAGTTAGACCCGTTGGGTGGTTTAATGAGTTATATGTTCTGACATCGGTAATTGCCGTAAAAGTCGTGTTATTAGACTCGCGTTACATTGCAGGTTCGAAAGGAATGCTTGGGGGTTACCCCGGATAGATTTCGGATGCAAAAGGGCAAGGAAAAGGGGGGGTTCCACCAGGTGCCACCGTAGCTTACGGTGCCACCGTAGCTTACGGTGGCCCCTGATGAGAAAACCCACCGTACCACAGCACTTGGCCGCCGTAGCCTAGCCAGGACCACCGTAGCTTATGGTGGCTGGCGTAAGCTACGGTGGAGGTGGTTCAAAATGTTGAAAATCGTCCTCTTTTGTTAGTTCAATGTCGTTTCTTACATCCATTATGTTTATTACTAATGGGTTCAAGCTGAATGCAGGTAGGGGATGTGCGGGTCTGGATTCCACAAGCAAGTCCAAGGACCGAACACTCGAAGACCGTTGACATCGGCATTGTTTTGTAAATTGTAATGGTGCTAAGACACTAGTTACTTGTATTAAAAACAAATTATCATGTCTTTTGGGTGAATCGAACGTTTTAACGACGTTAATTAACGAAAATTTTCTGGGACCAAAATTCTAAGCTAACGTTTTAACGTTATTTTCCTAAATTGAAACTCTGGTGTTACAGCTTACCTCGTCAATTATTTCCAACTTTTCACTCCAGTTGTTCGTTCCTCTCCGACTCCAACTGTGGGGGACTATTAGACGAGATATATTTGTATATTTAGTGTAATATAGTTTGTGTGATGTAAATGCGTGTCCTTATATATAGCCTTTGTATTCGAGTTGTAAATAAGGGAAATCAATTATCATAACCACTTTTGGATGTATGCCCATTTGTGGTTTTGATTTTGAAGAGGATGGGAACGGGAACGAGAAGGGATACGATGCGGATGACTTACGATTGAAGAAAAGGGGAGGGGTAATTTTTAATTTTTTTTTTCAACATTCAAATTCTATTTATATGATAAGGATGACTTGAGATTCAAGAAAAATAGGGGGTACTTTCGTCCATAAACTAAGGAAATAAAAAAAAACGTTCTTTATATAAGTGGTTTGTAACAATTTACGTCATTTAGTCTAACGGACTTTAAATTTGATCGTTAAATCCAGTCATGTGCAATTCACATGAGGACATTATAGTCGTTTTCTCTGCATGTGGACTAATGATTGTAACTTGAGGTAGATAATGGACAACTATTGTAATTAAAATTAGTAGTTATTCATATACCTTCCCTCTCCACATCTCCATCAACCGGAAACAACAACCAAGGCAGCACCTCACTTTGGCCACCTATACCGGAGTCTGTAGTTGTTCCCTCTCCAGATCTAGAGAATGAACAATCATTGTACCACCATACCATTTTTAGTATTGTTCATTCTTTAGATCTGTTTCTGTTGTAAAAAAGGTATGGTGGTCCAATGATTGTGGTGGTCAGGTGAGGAGGTATATGGAAGTTTCCCTGAAACCAGTTTCATTAAATTAAAGAATAGCCTCCTCTATTTTATTAAATGACAAGAATAGTCCATGAATGAGTAAAAGACTAAATTACCCTCATGTGCAAGGCATATGACTGGAGTTAATAGAAAATTTTAACCTTCGTAAAAGGAAAGGACGTAATATGTTACAAGATTTGGGTAATTTGGGTAATTCGTAATAACTTAAAATGTAATTTGCTCTAATTTTTATAAGATTCAATTCTATTCCAATCAAACGGGGTCTTAGATATTATATTTGTTTTGTCATCTCCATCAAAAAATTTATTTATATCTCTACCTTTAAATTTAGAACTTTATAAATAGTGATTCTTTAAATATTATAGAGTAAACTTCGTTTTTGGTCCTTCACGTTTGCTCCTTTTATCTCTTTTAGTCCAAAGTTTTTAAAAATCTAATTTTGATACCTCACATTTTATTTTTATATCAATTTTGGTCCAATATCTAAAATCCGTTTAACAGAACCGTTAGTTAACCCCACCTGAGGGGTATTTGAGTCCAAAATAAAATGAAGATCCTTTTATACTTGGACCAAGAGTTAAGGTAAATGAATAAAATACCCCTCAGGTGGGGTTATTTAACGGTTCTTATAAACGGATTTTAGATTTTGGATCAAAATTGATACAAAAATGAAATGTGAGGTACCAAAATTAGATTTTTGAAAACTTTGGACTAAAAGAGATAAAAGGAGCAAACGTCAAGGACCAAAAACGAAGTTTTGGTTGTAACGAATAGGAGTGGTAGAATTTTAACTTTTAGAAGTTTTGGTTGTAACGAATAGGAGTGTGTCACACAGGAAAGAAAGAATTAGAATTTTTAAAATTTCCTAAGGAAGTGGTAGGATTTAGATGGTAGAGTAAATATGGGAATTGGACTCATAAACACACATACAACAAGTAGCCGCCACGACTACAAGTTGCCGCAAGTCATGAAATTGGAAGCCGCTAGATCGAAGTTTGGGGTGTGGCTATGGTGAGGATTATGAAGCTGGCGGCGCCTTGGAGATTGCCGCTCCCCACTCCCTCCCCCGTAAGGGTGCCGAATCCTTTTCTTACATAGAGATTTATTAATCAAGTTTTTTTTCTTTTAAGTTATGTTGAAGATTGTTTCACTCTAAACTCACGTGTTTATATCATTTGCTTTTAATACTTTTGAATTTCTTGCGCCTGATGCCATAGAGCTATTTAGTAGAGTTCAACGTGTCATGCATGGTAATGTTATAAGCCCAAGATCTATAAACGTAGTTTTTAAAAGACTTACTTCTGCTATAAAAAAAAGGTGATTGTGGCGTATCTTGTTGCCTGTTTAACTTATATTTAAGGGCTCGTGGCGTAGCTTGTTGCCCGTTTAACTTACACTTCGGCTGAAACTTTGAGGTTATTAAATATAAAATAAAAAATTTGAAAAAAAAATGTAAAGTTACCCGTATAAAATTACCTCTGAATTTTGGCCGCCGCTGGAACCACCTTCGCCCCCATGGCGTCCAGAAAAACCCAACAAACCACTAAAATCTTCAGTTGTAAAACCGATGGAATAAATCCAATCTTCGTGATCTATCGTTATCTTCCTAAGCTTTTGATAGCTCTCAAGTTGCAACGACCAAGGAGATCCTCCCGTGCTCGATCCCCATAGCCCAATTCGTGTCATTCTTCTACAACCCTATACCATCATACAACACAAACTTCATAAGTTCCAATTTTCCTAAAATCAAAGTAGATCAGCATGCTAATCTCACAAAATGGACAACTTACAATTTGAAATTCCAATGAGAGCTTTAGTTGTTCCAGGACTATCGCCATTGATGGACGTTGTTTTCGTTCTGATTTCAGGCATTCATAAGCAATTCTGGAGAATGTTTGCAAAGAATTTTGCTTTATTTGTTTCCGTATACTGGGGATGATAATTTCATCTAGTTTTCCCTCTTCATACCGGAGTCTAGCTAAATGAACTAAAAACCGCCGCTCATCATCCTCATCATATTTTACGATCATCGCCGGTCTTCCACACAAAACTTCAAATAATACAACACCAAATGAGTAAATGTCAGATTCCTTAGTAAGGATGCCGGTAGATATATACACCGGATCAACATAGCCAAATGTGCCCGCAGGAGTTGTGGCAAGAAAAGTGAATTCTTGATTTGCAGGACCTATTTTAGCTAACCCGAAATCAGAAACTTTAGCTTCCTAGTTTTCATCTAATAAGATATTGGAGCTCTTCATGTCACGATGTAACACTCTATGCCCCAACCCGACGCCATGATGAAGATAGTTTAGACCGCGAGCAGCACCAAGACATATTTGAAGCCGTTGCACCCATGTTAGATCAGATGCCAGATACTTATCGAGGCTTCCACGAACCTCATGCTCATAAACAATGATTTTCTCATTACCCTCTTCGGAGAATCCAATAAGAGACACGAGGTTGTCATGTTTGTAACTAGAAAGCATAACGATCTCCATTAAGAACTCATGTTGTCCTTGGCCGCGTTTCACATCTAACCGTTTTACAGCAACCGAGGTGGGCCTGGCGGCTGGGTTGGTGGAGAAGGGGAGTTGGCCCTTGTAGACCCTCCCGAATCCACCCTGGCCGATTGAATTGGAGTCGGAAAAGCTGTTGGTGGCTAACTTGATGTGTTCAAGTGGGATTTTGAGGTGGTCAAGTTGTTGAATGGAAGCCATGAGAATACAAAATGTTGTAGAAGATAAGAATCAGGAAAAAAATGAACGATAACCACCCCATTGGTTTTTGTTAAATATAAATGAATTTGTCAGCCAGATTTGATTTAGAGTTGCGTCTTCATCAACATTTTCGTTTATTTTAAGTTCTTGACCCTCTCTCTCCGATTCCTCCCATCTGGTAACGTTGGTTTTATTGTCAAAACACAGGCTGACCTGGTAAAATTTTCTAATTGCTTAAACTGCAAGTTATAATAAGAAATTAGGTATCTCAATTAAATGGTACACCAATAGCTAGAAAAACCTACAATATCAACCTCTTCGGTCTCTCGAGTTCAGTCAACATCATTTGGGCCGGGCAATTAAATACAAGGGTTGATGGAAGCAAATAACAATAGTTGGTACGAGTAACGAGAATGAATGAAATGTTTGAGGAAATGAAATAGATTATTATACCACTAGGTTAGAACCCGTATATTACACAGACTTAAATAGTTTAATCAATATAATTCATAAATTTGCATATACTCTTCTGATATTTTTAAGTGTATATCGGAACATAACCATAATATATAGCGGAAAATATCACTTTTAAATAATAACTTATAGATATTTTTATAATAAAAATTACATAATAAATTACTTACAATAAAGAACAATAAAATAAAAACATATTATTACAAATTTATATATACTTCTTTGTATATAACCTTAAATGTTTTATTTATCAGCCATCATAATAAGTTTTTAACACTTAACCAAGAAGAAGCCTAATCTACACATAAAATACTTGTACATACACCATGCCTTAAATGCTAGTAACTTTTTTACCCTCATTTGGTAAATCTTTCTACTCTAATAAATGATTACAAATGTTAACACATGTCAATACTATATTCATTCTCACATAAGTTTTCCCTCCCAAATTTACTCCCTAAATAATTTTTTTTATTAAAAATTATATCCTATTTTATTATTAATCATGATATATTTGTATTTATTTATGTTATGAAAGTATGACGACCATATATTAATTTTCATCTTTTTTTTATTTAAACTTATTTTTTTATAAATTATTATTATTTTTATTTTAATAAATATATAAAAAAAAAACTTATAAAATACCAAGAAAAACTTATTTAGTGTGTTTTCAAATATAATTGAGCAAATCATATTTAATATTTTAATAACTAAATACCTAATATTATTTTACAGATTCAATCAACATTGTGGATGATACTTTTTATAAAGAAATTCACAAACGACAAAAATCATGTTCATAAGATCCAATATTAAATATTTTTCTACCATATCAAATGATCAATGTTCATCCAATTTGAGAATTTTAAACATGATAACTAATTTAATTGTAAGTTTTCTAATGTATACCAAAATAACATTTTTTTATTGATATAACATTATAATATTGATTATAATTTAGATTTTATATGTGTTCATTATAATCGTGATCAAACTTTATACTCACCTAACTTTCTACAAAGACTTAAAGTCTGAAGTTTGTTAAATCATAAATTAATGTTAGTTGCTATTATAGGTCAGATTAATTTTTTAACAATCATTTTGGTATGGTTGCACTTTTCAAATATACAAGTAGAGACATTAGCTCTAAATATTGTTGGTAAAGTCACCACTACCTTATTATGAATTCTAACTTCAACTCTTTATTTAATGTGATGTAATAGGTTATTCCAGTAATAAAAAGAGTATGCAATTATCAATTATATATATTTTTAATGATTCAACCCGTATAACATACGGGTTCTATCCTAGTTATATAAATATAACATTCAAGGGTTTACATATGTACAAAGTATTTTTTTATAAATCGATATTTATCTTCTTTCAAAAAAAGTGTCACGCTTCGTAATATATAAGCTTTAAGACACAAGAAATAAACTAATTGTACATATAAATGCCACTAACCTACTATTGCCTCACTTGGTAAATTATATAGTTATAATATCACAGTTACAATTTCTCTCTAATGTTTGTTGTGATCATCAATCTTCTCTAGTAAAATCTTTTTATAGTAACCGTTATTATCAGCGTCTAGAAATGATGGAATGAAGATAAATATTTACTCTATCCTAAAAGATATAAAATAAAGTCAAAGATTTCTGCTATCATGAAAGATAAGAGACTCCTCCCATTATAACTACACCTCCAAAAACTATATGTTATAACTACCTAGTATTCTTAAGTAAGTGAATACAAACAACACAAATCATGGCATCTTTTATTTTGATGGAACCAAACATAAACTCAAATTACATATATGTCTTGCTTTTCAAACTACCACATATTATGGTATGCAACAAAAAATTATATCTACCATCTACTCATGAAAATAAAAACAAACCAATGGCTACTTCTTCACCTAGAAGAGAGTAGAACCCTCATCTATCTAACCATCAAACATTCCCGGTTTTTATATAAACAATTATTAGGTGTAACTTAGAAGAATAAAAAAACTTTGATGGATGTTATAGATTTGCTGCTTTAATATCAGAAAGATGCAGTCCACAGTAGAGGTGTTCAATGGTCGAATATTGAATACTCGAATTAATCGAATTGAATTATTCGAATTTCAATTTTTAAAACCCGGATTCAAATTCGATTCTAATTCGAAAACTGAATCCGAATCGAATCGAATCGAATTCCAATGGGATTATTCGAATCGATTCCGAATCGAATCCGAATCAGATTAGAAGAAATTCAAAGTTATTTTAGTAAAAATAAAACAAAAACCATAGTTTAACATTCAAAATGGAAATGTTCAAATTAGACCAAATTTAGTTTAACGTTAAGTTCAAAACATTCATATATAAAGCAATTTTGTTCAGTTAATTACCATGAAATATAACTTATCATTAAAAAATTCAACTTAAGCATCACAAAAAAAAAACAAGATTTAGAAATTTATTATACATCTAGACAACAAAATAGTTGCTGAACATAATTAATGTCATTGATTCATTTGAAAAATGGTGATGATTGGGTGAATCCACATAACGCCAAATTTCTAGGCGTGAAATATATAATAGGTGTTTTCAAATTAGAATATTTTAAAAAACTAAATATTAAAAGATTTCAAATAGATGTAGATGAGAAGTTGTCTATGAAAACTAATTTAATATATTTGTATAATTATTTATATTTGTTTATATACAAAATAGAAGTATACAATATAAAGCAATTTTGTTCAGTTAAACACAAATCATGTGATGGTAGTTGGACAAATCATTAATCTTTGTTGTTTCCTTAGCAGATGAAGTATATTTGTACTGGTTATTAATTGTTGATAACATTTGGTTAAAGGTCTTCTCTCATGGTTAATTATATGTTGATTTATCAAGGGTGAAGAGCAAGAAGGGTTTAAAGATCTTGATTTTCAATGAGGATGGTCGTCCAAAAAAGTGTAACAAAAAAACATTGTTTTTAAATCTCTTTTTTCAAATTTGAAATTATTATTAAGCTTTTTTTTATAATTATTGAATTATGTTTTACTAATTATTTGTTCCATAATATATTTAATTATTGATTTTTACTCATTAATTTCGTTTATATCCATCGTTTCTGGACAACTTTGGTGAACAAGATTTTTGGTCTGAAAGAGCTATTCTCGCACCAACTAATTTGGTTCCCGATGAAGAAAACATGAGTATTTAAGCTCAGATTTTGTATGTCAAGATGAAATTGTAGGTGACGGCGTTGATCATAACTTATACTCACCAGATGTCCTGAATTGTTTACATATATTTGGCATTCCAAATCATTGTCTTGTGCTAAAAGTTGGTGTTTCTTTTATGTTGCTTAGAAACATTGATAAGAGGAATGGCTTATGTAATGGAACACGTCTTTAGATCGTACTCTAGGGAAGCATGTTATTGAAGTGGTGGTTATCCCCAGAAGCAATATCGGATTCAGGACTTTTATTCCAAGACTTTCATTGGTTCCAACAGATAAAAGAGTTGTTTTTCAGTTTAAGAGAAGACACTTTTCGATTTCGGTTTGTTTTGCTATGACTATAAACAAAAGCCAAGGTTAGTCTCTTTCAAGAGTTGAATTGTACTTGAAAGACCCCGTCTTCTCTCATGGTCAATTATATGTTGCTTTATCAAGGGTGAAGAGCAAGAAGAGTCTGAAGATCTTGATTTTGGATGAAGACTGTCGTCCAACCAATGTAACAAGAAATATAGTGTATAAATCTATCTTCTCAATTTTGTAATTGTTATTGAACTTTTTTTATTATTATTGAATATTGTTTTACCGATAAGAATTTTTTGGAAAAAGTATATATATCTATATTTTTATACGTTTTAGACCCGGGTATTTACCCGGGTAAGTGGCTAGTATATATATATGTATGAAGCCACACATATGTCCCTGCTTGATTCCACGCACAATCTACATCCATATATACAATATTAGTTTTTTCTCAAATATGAAAATGGGTCAAAAAAGTGTTTGAAAATACCAGGTGGTGGTGCCACAACATAACCTTCTGTCGTAGATGTGCTCTACCTCGAGTCCAATGAACCATGATCCCAAAGATACATCGAGGGCCATACGAATTGGGACCATAGGGTAAGGGGAAAAGAGGTGATTTTTTTAATATTTGAGCAGAAACACTTTATCTAAAGTTTCTACTATATCAAATATTTGGCGAGGTAATTTTGAGTTCTAAAAAAACCATGGACTTTTGCTTGATTTGCACTCCTCTAATTAAACCAGGAAAAGATGTATCGTATATTATTGATTGATAATGAGTTACACAAATGATCCCTCTAATATAAATAACTTAACAAGTCATAACTATATGTTTAATAGCCCCCCGCAAGCTAAGGTCGGGTAACGACCTGTAGCTTGGACCGTAAGAAGATAAATCTGTCTGTAGAGAGTGGCTTGGTAAAAATATCAGCAATCTGATCATGAGTGGATATGAATTGAACACGCAACCGCCCCTGGGCAACTTTCTCCCTCACAAAATGGAAGTCCACCTCAACATGTTTTGTGCGTGCATGAAAAACATGATTAGCAGATAGATAAGTAGCCCCCAAGTTGTCACACCAAAGAGTAGGAATGGCTCTAGTGATTACCCCAAGTTCACGTAAGAGAGACTCAAGCCACGTTAGTTCTGCTATTGTGTCCGCCAAAGCCTTGTACTCTGATTCGGTGGAGGATCTTGACATCGTACGTTGCTTACGAGCAGCCCATGAAACCAAATTGGAACCCATATAAACTGCAAAACCACCTGTAGAGCGTCGATCAACCGGGCAACCGGCCCAGTCAGCATCAGAAAAAGCCTGAATATCCGTCCAATAGGCATCGGTAAAAGCATGAAGACCAGATCCGGAGTTGTGTCGAAGTAATAAGCCATAGTGGGCGGAACCTAATAGGTAGCGAAGTATACGTTTGACGGCTGACCAGTGGTCCTCTGTTGGAGCATGCATAAACTGACACACCCTATTCACAGCAAATGTAATGTCTGGGCGAGACAAAGTAACATACTGTAATGCACCAACCAATTGTCTATACTTAACAGGATCTGAAAAAGCGGGACTGTCTGCTAGAGTTAGTACCATCGATGTGCTCATAGGGGACGGCGTAGGTTTGGCGTCAGATAGACCAGCACGTTGTAGGAGCTCCATAATATAGTTTTTCTGAGAAAGAATGATATCCTTGCCTTTTCGAACAATTTCCAACCCCAAGAAATAATCTAGGTCCCCCAAGTCTTTTAAGGCAAGTTCAGCACCAAGTTGCGAGACAATCTTGTCAATAACCACCGGGTTGTTTCCTGTGACAATAATATCATCTACATAGACCAGAAAGTAAACAAGTGTACCATGATGATTGTAGATGAAGAGAGATGGATCAGTTTTGGATCCATGGAAGCCAAGTCTATGCAAAGCTAATGAGAGGCGAGCAAACTAGGCGCGCTGTGCCTGTTTAAGGCCATAAAGAGAATTATGTAATTTGCAGACATAATCAGGCCGGTTAGGATCAGTGAAACCTTGTGGTTGTTTAAGATAAATCGTTTCATGTAGATCACCATGCAGAAAGGCATTTTTGACATCCAATTGCCTTAAGGACCAGTTGTGTGTGACGGCTAGAGAGAGTACAACCCGAATGGTGGTGGCTTTGAACACGGGACTGGAAGTTTCATGATAATCCAGTCCATGCTACTGTGTGTAACCTTTCGCCACAAGTCTCGCTTTGTAACGAGATGGAGCTCCATTTTTGTCACGTTTGATCCGGTAAAATCCACTTACAATCAACAACATTAGTTCCATTAACCGGTGGTACAAGAGACCACGTACCATTTTTTACAAGCGCAGAATACTCATCAGCCATGGTTGCGCGCCATTCATAATATTTGTTGGCATTGGTAAAAGTGGTTGGTTCGGTTTGAGGGGGGAGGGATGTCCGAGGTTTGGTGGTGGATGAGGAAGTGGATTGAGCATGAAACGCGGAGGGATCGAAAGGAACACGTTGTTTGGGGTTAGGACGAAGATGGGAAGGTCGGGTGCGAGTGGGAGGGGGTGGCGGAGGTGGTGGAGGTGGCGTAGGTGGAGTTGACGAGTTCGTTTGGGATGATGGAGGTGAGGTAGGGGCTGTTTGGATAGGCGATGTAGATGGTGAGTGTGTAGGCGATGTAGGGACATATTGGGAGGTAGAGTTTGTTTGTGTAGAAGAGTGAGCTGGTTGGGATGTTTGAGTGGAGGAAGAAGCTGATGGAGTTGATTGATTGGGGGGCGTGGAGTGTCCGGTAGGTATAGGACTGACATCAGATGGGATCGGAGTAGAGGATGGGCCAGTTTGTTGAAAGAATGCGTCCGGGGAGGGCATGAAGGTCGTATATGGAGAAGGCGGAGATGAGGGTGATGGAGGATTTGGTTTTGAGGCAAACGGGAAGGACGACTCATTGAACCGGACGTGACGGGCAATGTATATCCTATCGGTCGTGGCATCTAAACACCGATAACGGTGACGAGACGGACTGTAACCGAGAAAGGTACACGGTGTTGAGCTAAAGTCCACTTTGTGGGAATGATATGGACGGAGATATGGAAAACATTGGCACCCGAAAACACGTAGGAATGAGTAATCAGGAGTGTGTTTGTAGATGGACTCGAAAGGAGAACGAGTTGAGTTGGCTCTTGAAGGCATACGGTTTATGAGATATACTGCTGTTTTGAACGCGTAATGCCAATACCGTTGCGGGACGGCGGATTGGGCAAGAAGAGTGAGGCCGGTTTCGACGACGTGTTGATGTCGGCGTTCGACAAGACCGTTCTGCTCACTGGTGTGAGGACAAGATCGTCTATGGATGATGCCAAGGGAGGTGATAAATGATGATAAGTTGCGAAATTCACCTCCCCAATCAGATTGAACATTTTTTATTTTGGTTGTAAATTGTCGTTCAACCATAATTATAAATTGTTTGAAAACAGGAAGAACATCATATTTTTGTTTTAAAGGAAAGTACCACATATATTTTGAAAAGTGGTCAACGCATAACAAGAAATAACGATGCCCATCAGAAGATAAAACGGGTGTAGGACCCCACACGTCACAAACAAGCAAATCCAAGATATTATTACTTCGAAAAGTTGAGGAAAACAAGGTAAGTTTAGATGATTTTCCCAATTGACAAGAACCACAAACAGACTCAAAATGTTTATCAGAAACAGGAAGTAAATACTTAGATAACATAGTACGTAAAAGGCGATCGTGGGGATGCCCTAAACATTGATGCCAAACTGTTGCTGGAGCCCGAGTGGCAGAGAAAGCAGTTTTGTGAACAGAATGGAGCTTTGGTAGAACCAGCGAGTAGAGTCCATCTTTACTTGGACCCGTGAGTAGGGTAGTGCGTGTAGACATGTCCTTCACACAAAAGAAAAACGGGTGAAATTCAAAGAACACATTGTTATCAAGACAGAATTTTTGAACGGAAAGTAAGTTGTGTTTGATTTGAGGAACATGTAGGATATTGTTTAATGAGAATGTTTTATGTGGTGAATAGAAATTACGAGAGCCAATGTGAAGGATGGGTAAACCTTTACCATTACCAATATGGAGCGCATCATCACCGTAGTAAGCTTCTGAGGATCCTAAGTTTGACAAATCTGGTGTAACATGGCTGTTGGCACCGGTGTCTGGAAACCAAGCGGTTGAAGTAGTGGATCTTGTGTCAGCAAAGTTGGCAGTATGCCTGTTCCTGATGGTATTGGGGTCACGGTTAGGACAATTGGAGGGAATGTGACTTATTCCACAACGCGGGCATGTGCCATGAACATCGTTTGTTGTAGTAGCCCAATCGAAGTTGCCACGAGCGTTGTTGTTGTTGCTGACACGATTATTGGTGTTGCCACGGCCTCTGTTGTAGTTTCGGTTGTTAGGTGTGTTGGGTTATATAACCATTATCGATTTAAACACGAGTACGCAGCGGTATTTTCCTATGAATTAATCTAACTAACCGGATAGACAACGTGTACCTTATTAGCTCGGCAAGAGAAGATCTTCTAGGATTTGAAGTAAATCCCTCTACGATCGCACACACAACACACCGATGTACGTATGCTAGTACTTGATCACGAACTTCTCTTGATGTAGGCTTTGGTCGAACCACACAAGAAATCGAACCCCTTGGGTTCTTTTCTTGTTGCCGAATTTTAGAGAGGAAAGAGAGAGAGTTTAGGGTTTTCACTTTATCAGATAAAATTAACACCTAAACCTTAAACCCATAAGGTTTATTTATAGTGTTTTGAGACTTGGAAAACAAGTTAAGGATTGAGATAGGAGCCCTAATCGAAATCGGCCTAAGGCCCTATCTCAAAGCCTTCTCTCAATTGTAATCCAATTATAACTGTCTCTAATTACAACTAACACCCCTGTTAACAATTAACCGTTAGTTTTTAACGACTCCTCGTTAAATGTTCATGAAAATATTAATTAACTAATTAATTAATACAAATACATTAGTGTCGAGACGTGTAACCCCGTAGGCTTAAATACTTTCCGGACATACGCTTATTAATACGTGATCATATCCCTACAAGGTGGACCACGATTATAACCCCCAGGAGTATTACGTGAGCCGAAGAAAGCATTGGGGGGGGGGGGGGGGTTGGCAGGGCTTAGTTGATAGCCAAATTGGGATGCAAGCTGTTGAAGCATCTGAAGGTTTTGGCTAGTATTGGGTGCGGCCGAGGGTGGGTTGGGGAGGTTAGGGTTGTAGCCGTGAAGGCTTGAGGTGGCGGGGTGGGGGATGGTTGGTTTTTGCGGATCATGTAGTCGTGGTCAGATAGAAGACCCTGTAGCTCGTTAAAGGAAACTGGTGTTTGACGACCTAAGAGGTTGGACTTGAGGCCATTATACTCTTCACGAAGGCCGGATATAACGAGCATGACAACATCCTTTTATTTCATTGCTTCACCAATATTAATTATATCATTGGCATATTCTTGAGCCCTGGCAAGGTAAGCAGTGGTGGTTTCATCACCTTTCATATCTAGCTTTAAAAGCTTGGTTTTGAGGGTGTATTCCCTAGATTGTGTATGTGGAGAGTATGCACGTTCGAGTGCTAGCCATATGTCACGGGATGTGTCTCCCTGAACGTGATGGAAAGAGGCTTCTGAAACTGTGGAGATGAGGAGCATGCGAACATGGGCATCATTGGTGATCCATGCCGCATAGCTAGGGTTGGGTTGAACCGAGTCCGGGGTGGCAGGCCGGCCTTCTGCAGCAGGAGTGCCGCTGATTGTAACATTGGGGGAGGGACAGGGGATCGTTCCATCAATGTATCCAAACATGTGATTGGTGACCAAGAATGGTTGGATCATGGTTTTCCAATAGCCATAATTGGTAGGAGATAGTGTGAAAGCAAACTTATGAGAGTTGTGAGATGTCTTTTCCTGGGTGGTGAAGGCTTGTATCTGTGCCATGTGATTAGAAAAAAAGGATAGAAAAGGATGGTGGTAAGCGAAGAAGAGGCTGCTGACGGTAGCGATGGAGGTGTAGGGTTTCTGGCTCTATACCAAATTAAACCAGGAAAAGATGTATCGTATATTATTGATTGATAATGAGATTACAAGGATTAATATATAGGAGAATAATTACACAAATGATCCCTATAATATTAATAACTTAACAAGTCATAACTATATGTCTAATAGCTCTTAATATGATTTTGTCACTATTTAGAATCAAATATTAAAAGAAATCAGATTTAGATTTGGAGGAACCGTTAAGAGTGTCATTTGTAAAGGTCCCTTACTATCCCTAGCTCAAATGAGTTGATTATATAATCTGATTCTTAACATTGCATAAATCAATTTTATAGGAAAATTGACTTATATTAATCTCAGTTATTTCAGTTTGGCCGATAATAAACCCAGTTTTAATTTTTCTCCACAATAATCCCAGTTATTAATCCATTGTCCTATATTGAACCGTCGTTAACTACGCATTAACCTAGTTAGCATGAGGGACTGTTTTTGTAATTTCTTAAAATGTAGGGACTATTTTTTGTAAAGGTAAGCTGGTATGCATCGTCTTTGTCGATCATCCTAACGTGTGACATGGTGATGATATGAAGCTGTATGTGTCATCAGAGATGGTGGAGTGACATCTTAATATATTCTTGTTTTATACCTTGTGCTTTTGTTGGGATATTACAGTGTATGGTTGTTGTTGTGTTATATATTTGGGGTATCGGGTTATATATTTATTCTTGTTTTATATATTTTCGGAAGTCATGGGGGTTTTCAAGATTCGACGGACTCTAAAGATACCATGTTTATGTCATTTTCTTTTTTGTTCATGATGACGTTGCCATCAATGGTGGTGTTCTGATTTGGTAGAACTTAGTTTAAATACTTTAGGAGTTTAAACATAGTTCTTCTTGTATGTGATATGTATCTTGGGCATAACCAGATAGTTACATATATTGTTTAAAAATTTAGATGTCAAGGAAAAGGTAAGCTGGTATGCATCGTCTTTGTCGAACATCCTAACGTGCATGTGACATGGTGATAATACGAAACTGTAGGTGTCATCGGAGATGGTGGTGAACATCGGTTTCTTCTATCTCCTTCTTTTAAGAAATTATAAAAAATAGTCCCTCCATTTTATAAAATTACAAAAACAGCCCCTCACACAATTACTGGGTTAGTGTATAGTTAACGGCGGTTCAGTATATGCCAATGGGTTAATAATTGGAATTATTGTGGGGAAAAATTAAAACTGGAATTATTATCGGCCAAACTCGGATAACTGGGATTAATATGAGCCAATGTTCCATTTTTTATATCCCATATCCAAACAACCTAAAAAAAAAGGAAAAGAACATTCAAATTCTAGAAAATGTACCTCCACAATAGCTTCTTGCCACGTTCCATTGTAACGAAGATAAAATTCCAGCTCACAACATACAGAAGTCGCCCCAAACATACCATTCATTTCCATATCCCTCACTGCTTCTACTCCTTCGTTCACCACCTTCTTCAGAGAAGGCCTTAATTAAACTAATCAATTCCACAAAACAAAAATGAAAAAAAAGAAACTTTATTAATAGCCATCATCTATGTCACACCCCCAAAATACCACTAACGGAGTTTATACCGTTAAGGGGCGCGACTAGACCAGGATCCACAACCATAGTTACAAATACTAAACGAATCAGGGTTAGTTCAAACGCAAGTTATAAATCAAAGTCTTAAATTACATACGCAGCGGAAAAATAATTGTCCTTAGCACTAACCACGTGCTTTACATAAATGTTGTTTTAAATTCCCAATTTAGTTTAAATAAAAGTAAACATCCTCTGTGCCATGCCAACCTCCAGCGGATACTCCTTAGCGATCTGCAAAAGTTTAAACCACGCAAGTGTCAACCTAACGGTTGGTGAGTTCACAGTGGGCTTGTCATGCATTGGCCCGGTCTCATAATCATAATTCGTGTCAAGGTATACTTACAAGTTATTTATTTGTGAAAAGCAATGCTCGTAATTAAATCTCAGTTTATAAATGGTTTGTCCGTGACCTACGTCATCGGGTATGTACTAGTTCCGTAAAGTTAAAGGACTCAACCGATATCGCGGGTAGCTAATCCGTTGTTCCATGCTCTAAGGAAGTTTGTACCAAAGCCGACTTATTTTGTGGGGGCCGAGCCATCCCGTACGGTGCGGACCTACGTCATCGCGGTTTTTGCCTCCCCCGTGTCCTCCCCGGGACTACGGTCAAATAGGCTGATATTGTTCCTCCGTGCACTCCCCGTGCCACGGGGCGGAGTTTGTCAAACTCCAGTAGATCTACCCAACATCCCCTCGCTTTCACAAATTAATGGCACAATTTAAGTTGAGGACTTTTAAGTTATAAGGCATCCTTAGAAAACATGTGATATCATATGGTTCAGACTTTAACCTACACTAGCCATATTAAAACGTTTTCAGTTTTGTTTCAAAAATAGTTTGTTTAAGTCCACAAGTGTTTCCCATAAAACACTTCAGTTCATCAAGTGGGTGCCGAGCATTCCCGAGTTCTCATGTATTTGTCAGCATTGTTTTTCGTTAAGTTGTTCGGTGTGGCCCAAACAGGCTCACGGTAAACAAGTTAGTGACACTCACCTTGGGTTGCACTGCTACACTTGCTAAGTATCCAAGTTATGTTTGCTTAACGAAGACCTAGAACACGTTTAGGTCTTAAGTATTAGTTTCGTCTAATCTTTACTTAACGTCACTATGGCCCATAACATAGCACGTTGCAACTATGACTCGACATACCGACACACGACACCAATGGTTGATCATAAACAAGGGTTCATATAAATCAGATATCAAACATGTTTCATCATGGCATAATCATGTAAGTCATGGCATAACACTTAAGCAAATTTCACAAGTTTGGTTTTTAGGTCAGGTCTTAGTTTCGCTAGCACAGTTTCGCTAGGCAGTTTCGCTAGGTGCACGGGCAGCACTCTCGCTAGGCAATGCCCGGTAACACAGTTTCGCTAGGCTAGTTTCGCCCGAAACTGCTGACACAGTTTCGCTAGCCTAGTTTCGCAGGGAAACTGGTTTGAACTTTCGTTCAGGTATTTCGCTCGGTAGTTTCGTTCGAGCAGGTCTGGTCAGGTTACCCGGCGACACTATAGTTTCGCTGGGTAGTGTCGCTGGAAGGAGATATAGTTTCGCTACTTAGTTTCGCCCAGAGAACACGCAGTTTCGCTGGTCGCGAAAAACATACGGATTTGTCTAAAAATCAACCTAACAGCTTCTGATCTTACATGCAATTCATTATCTAGCATTCATGGGCATTTACCAACATAAATCAAGCAGCTTTAACACGTTTAACATGCATTTTAATCATCAAATCTCTAAAAACACTTCTAAACCCTAAAATGACCAAAATTGCATAAATCATCATCATGGTTGGATTTCAAACGTAAAGTTATCAACTTTATTACAGATCTAGCATTCCTAAACAACATACTAGCAGATCAAGCAGTTACATGAAGATTTGAGCATACTTTTTAAGAAAACACAAAGAAAACACATAAATAAAGGTTTTTGGGACTCACGTTTGGTTCAAGAATCGATAGATGAGATGAGATGATGGTCTAGAGGCTAAGATCTCGGTCCCTTGATGGTATCCTCGGCTGACCAGATTCCAGAGAAGTGTGTGTGTGTGTTTGTTGTGAAATGAGGCAAATGAGGCTACTAGGGTTCATTAAGTTTATTTATATCAGAGGCTAGTTTCGCTGGCAGTTTCGCTGGCAGTTTCGCTGGCCAGGCGAAACTAGCTCTGGTCTCGGGTACATTGATCAGTCTAGCCTGCTACCGGGCGAATCTGTAGTTTCGCTCGGTAGTTTCGCTGACTACCAAATTTAGGCAATTTTCACATAATCAAGTATTTACAATTAATCATGCTATTCACAATAATAAGTCATGTATTTAAATCACATTGCACATAAAGACAATCAATGATGAACACATAACACATATGGACGGGTTCGGTGATCAACCAAAGGTCGTGGACGTATTCGGCCTAGTTATGCATTAGCTACTAAGTTAACACTTATAACGTAACTAACGGATTTGTCTAACGGAAGTTAACCTTGAAATTCTCGGGTGTCACATCATTCCCCTGAAATTGGAATTTTCGTCCCGAAAATTATTCTTGTGTCGTAGCGTTCGCAGCATCAGCTGTCGTCGTTGCTGTCGTCGCTGGGGAAAGAAAGCAAAAAGTTTTAGGGTTGTCACATCCTCCTCCTGTTAAGGAATTTTGGTCCCCAAAATTAAATTATACCTTGAGTTTCTGTGGACGTTTGCTCAAACAAGTGAGGATACTTTTTCTTCATCTGATCCTCACGTTCCCAAGTATATTCAGGTCCACGCCTTGAGTTCCATCGCACCTTGACGATCGGAATCTTGCTACGTTTGAGGGCTTTCTCCTCGCGTCCCATGATTTCTACTGGTTGCTCAATAAATCTCAGATGTTCGTCAATTTCCAATTCCTCCAGAGGAATTACTTCGATGTCTTCAGCCAGACATTTCTTTAGATTGGAAACGTGAAACACGTTGTGAACTCCATCGAGTTCAGCAGGGAGTTGCAATCGATAGGCCACCGGGCCTACTTCCCCAATAATTTCAAACGGACCGATGTAGCGAGGATTTAACTTTCCATGCTTCCCGAAGCGTATCACTCCCTTCCAGGGAGATACCTTCAACAATACTTTGTCACCCACCTCAAACTTTAGAGGTTTTCGGCGTTTGTCGGCATAACTCTTTTGTCGATCACGTGCTGCAGCTAGCCGTTGCCTAATTTGAATAATTCGCTCGGTCATATCATGGATAACTTCCGGTCCAGTGAGCCCTTTCTCACCCGTTTCAGCCCAACACACGGGCGATCTACATTTTCTGCCATACAGTGCTTCGAAAGGTGCAGCACCTATACTTGAATGATAACTATTGTTGTAAGAGAACTCCACCAGTGGAAGGTGAGCCTCCCAATCTTTCCCAAAGTCAAGGACGCAAGCTCGGAGCATATCTTCCAAGGTTTGAATGGTTCGTTCCGATTGACCATCTGTTTGTGGGTGATAGGCTGTACTCATATCTAGTCGGGTTCCCAATGCTTCCTGCATTGATTGCCATAATCGGGAAGTAAATCGAGGATCTCGATCGGAAATGATAGTCTTAGGCACACCGTGAAGCTTCACAATTTTGTCGATGTACAGCTTTGTCAATTTATCCATATTATCACTTTCCTTCATTGGGATAAAATGTGCAGATTTGGTTAATCGATCGATGATAACCCAAATCGCATCCGGTTGATTTGATCGATGAGGTAGTCCCGTTACAAAATCCATGGAGATGTCCTCCCATTTCCATTCTGGGATCTTGGGTTGTTGCAGTAAACCAGAAGGCTTTTGGTATTCAATCTTGACTCTTGAGCAGGTTAAACACTTAGCCACATATCGAGCAATGTCGGCTTTCATATTCGGCCACCAATAAAGATTTTTCAAGTCCTGATACATTTTATCTGATCCGGGGTGTACCGAGTATCTTGACTTGTGAGCCTCGTTCATCACGAGCTCACGGAGATTTCCAAACAAAGGAATCCAGATTCTGTCATTATAGTACGTGAGTCCATCGGACTTAACTTCAGAATGGCCATCTACACCACGCAGTGCTTCAGCTGCGAAGTTTTCTGCTTTCAAAGCTTCTCGTTGGCAGTCACGGATTCGATCCGGCAATCCTGAATGTATTGTAAGTTGAAGCGCTCGTACCCGACGAGGCTTTTCGTACTCTTTTCTGCTTAGGGCATCTGCCACCACATTTGCTTTTCCCGGATGATATTTAATCGCCAAATCATAATCGTTCAGTAATTCAACCCACCTTCTTTGCCGCATGTTGAGGTCTTTCTGATCAAAAATGTGCTGTAAACTTTTATGATCGGTGAATATTGTGCACTTTGTTCCGTATAGGTAATGTCTCCAAATCTTGAGTGCATGAACAACGGCTCCCATTTCCAAATCATGCGTTGTATAATTCTTTTCAGTATCTTTTAGTTGCCTGGACCCATAGGCAATCACTTTATCTCGTTGCATCAACACGCAACCGAGTCCTTGGATTGATGCATCGCAATAAACCACAAAGTCGTCAACTCCATCGGGTAACGCAAGAATTGGAGCCGAACATAACATATCTTTAAGCGTTTGGAACGCGCGCTCTTCTTTTTCACCCCATCTGTATTGCACTCCTTTGTGCGTTAAGGCTGTTAAGGGTTGAGCCAATTGAGAGAAGCCCTTAATAAACCTTCGATAATATCCGGCAAGTCCTAAAAATTGTCGGATTTCTGTTGGCGCTCTTGGGGTAGACCAGTTCTTTATTGCTTCCACTTTGGCTGGATCGACATGAATTCCTTCCTCATTAACAATGTGTCCAAGAAACTGGACTTCGCGGATCCAAAAGTCGCACTTTGAAAACTTGGCGTAGAGCTGTTCCTTGCGAAGCAATTCCAAAATAAGACGCAGATGCTCCTCGTGTTCTTCCTTTGTCTTAGAGTAGATCAAAATATCATCGATGAAAACTATCACAAACTTATCGAGGTACGGCTTGCACACTCGATTCATCAGATCCATAAATACAGCAGGTGCATTAGTTAGCCCAAATGGCATAACTAAGAACTCGTAATGACCATATCGAGTTCTGAAAGCAGTCTTGGGGACATCTTCATCACGAACACGGAGTTGGTGATACCCAGACCGTAGATCAATCTTTGAGAAGTAGCTCGAACCTTGTAGCTGGTCGAAGAGATCGTCGATTCGAGGTAGTGGATACCGATTCTTGATTGTAACTTTGTTAAGCTCTCGGTAATCAATACACATGCGGAACGTTCCATCCTTCTTCTTAACAAACAGTACCGGAGCTCCCCATGGAGACGAACTTGGACGAATAAACCCCTTGTCGAGTAGCTCTTGTAGTTGCGCGGAGAGTTCGTTGAGTTCGCTTACAGCCAAACGATACGGAGCGCGTGCAATTGGAGCGGCACCTGGAGCCAAATCAATCCCAAACTCAACTTGTCGAAATGGAGGCAAGCCAGGCAGATCTTCAGGAAATACATCTTGGAAGTCGCGAACTATCGGGTAATCGTCAATTTTGCGCTCGGGATGTGTCGTGTCAGTGACGTTTGCAAGAATCGCGAAGTGACCCTTACGGAGGCATTTCTGAGCTTTAAGGAATGAAATAATGCCGGTGACTGTTCCACCTTTTTCACCTTGAACCGTTAATACTTTACCGTCCTCGAGTGGGATACGAACCACTTTTTCTTGGCATAAAATTTCAGCTCGGTTTTCGGATAACCAATCCATTCCTACTATGACGTCGAAACTACCAATCGGGAAAGGCATAAGGTCAATTCCTAGGGTATGGCCAGCTAGTTCTAACTTACAGCCCTTAACTATCTGAGTCGTATCATGAAGTTTACCATTTGCTAGTTCTACCACATATTTAGCATCTAAGTCGATCGGTTTAGCATTAATTAGTCTAGCAAATTTAGTGGAAATAAAGCTTCTTTAAGCACCAGAATCAAATAAAACAGTAGCAAAGAAACCGTTCAAAATAAATTTACCATTAATCACGTTGGCGTCATTGCGAGCTTCACCCTGGCCCATGACGAAAGCTCGACCTCTACCATTTCCACCATTCCCGTTATTACCATTTCCGTTCCCGTTACCATTACCTCCGCCATTACCATTCCCACCGTTGTTCCCCTGGTTACCGTTCCCTTGTCTTCTCAGCTGAGGGCAGTCTCTTTTAATGTGACCTTGAGCACCACACTCAAAGCAGCCACGGGCTCCCCCATTGTTGTTGTTCTGATTCTGACCGTTGTTGTTCCCATTACCCCGATTGTTCCCATAGTTGTTGCTTCCATGATTGTTGTTGTTCCTCCTGGGGCGGTTTTGCTGCTCGGGTAAAATTGCCCAACAGTCCTTCGCTTCGTGGCCTCCCTTACCACACCTTTCACAGCTCAGACTCTTTCTGCAAATCCCAGCATGATGTTTCCCGCATTTGTTGCACATGGGTAGGTTACCCTTGTAGTTGCTCTGACCATTTCCGCCCTGGCGGTAGTTGCCACTGTTATTCCCGGACCTCTTGCTTTGACCTTGGGAGTTATAAGACCTCCCAGTGCTGTTTCCAACACTCTGAACATTCATCGAGTTTTCAGGAGCTTCATCATCAGCCTTTCTCTTGCCACTCAAGGCAGTCTTTTCAGTGACTCTTGCAGGAAGTGTACCTTTCTCAACTTCCTGATCAGTGAGCTTGTGAGCCAAACGGATGGCTTGTTGCACGTTCGCAGGGTTGCTGGCAGTCACCAATCCTTTGATTTGAGGCGCGAGGCCTTCCAGATAACGCTCAATGCGTTTGAACTCAGCATCGACCATTGTGGGGCATAGGACCTCATACTCATGATATCGTGCAGTGTACTGTTCGATTTCAGACCCAGACATCTTCAAATTCAGGAATTCACCCTCAAGCTTCTTGACTTGGTCACGTGGACAGTATTCTTCCATGATCAGCTCCTTAAGCGCTGCCCACTGCATGTTATTAGCCGCGTCTAGCCCAACCATCTGAATTTCAGCGTTCCACCAGGAGAGTGCAGCTCCTTCGAAGGTACCAGTAGCAAACTTCACCTTGCTTTCAGCTGGGCAGTTACACATGGAGAAAACCTTTTCGGACTTCTCAATCCACCTGAGGAGTCCTACAGCTCCTTCTTCGCTGGAAAATGTCATCGGCTTACAGTCCATGAAGGACTTGAACGTGCAGTGATGGTGGTTTCCTGATGCATAAATAGTTTGGGTTTTAAAATTAAACAGTTCAAATTATAATCGCTTTGTGCCTTAAACGGCATAATAGTTACCCTGTGCGGCATATGCAGCTTGGACGGCTGCCACCGCGGCTTGCACATGTTCATTAATCATCGCTTGCAGCTGTGCAGGCGTCATGTTTATGTTGCCCTTTCCGTTTCCTCTTCCAGACATCTTGCTGAACAGTTAAAGTAGCCAGTGTTCAGTCACAGTTATACCTTATACATATCCCATAATATGTATATTAGCCAGTCCCCGTTATCCCACTATTAGTCCAGAAAAAAATTTTCGTGCAAAATCGAGGCGTCGTCGGAGTAAGTCGTAAGTGCTATCGTCGAAGGTCGGCTTCCCATAAAGTCACCGTCGGCGTAGTCGTCGTAGTAGAAATCAGGACGTAGCGTGTAGCGTCATTTCGTTGTCGCTTTCCCCAAAGTAGTGTGCGTATTCGCGGTCGCATTTCGTATTCGTGTGTGAAAATCTCCTAAGGTCTTCCGTTAGACTACTTAGACACGGTCTATACATATATATTTATATATATATATATATATATATATATACATACGTATTAAGCCTTTACTTACACAGCAGAGCGAGTATCCCAGGTTGGCACGTAAAAATTTTGTCTTTGGGAATTTGTTTATTCGTTTTGTAACCAAGGTTTTCAAGTTGCAGTTTCCAAATCGTTTTCAAAAATGATTCCAGTTCTCTGCAACTTATGGCTCTGATACCAATCTGTCACACCCCCAAAATACCACTAACGGAGTTTATACCGTTAAGGGGCGCGACTAGACCAGGATCCACAACCATAGTTACAAATACTAAACGAATCAGGGTTAGTTCAAACGCAAGTTATAAATCAAAGTCTTAAATTACATACGCAGCGGAAAAATAATTGTCCTTAGCACTAACCACGTGCTTTACATAAATGTTGTTTTAAATTCCCAATTTAGTTTAAATAAAAGTAAACATCCTCTGTGCCATGCCAACCTCCAGCGGATACTCCTTAGCGATCTGCAAAAGTTTAAACCACGCAAGTGTCAACCTAACGGTTGGTGAGTTCATAGTGGGCTTGTCATGCATTGGCCCGGTCTCATAATCATAATTCGTGTCAAGGTATACTTACAAGTTATTTATTTGTGAAAAGCAATGCTCGTAATTAAATCTCAGTTTATAAATGGTTTGTCCGTGACCTACGTCATCGGGTATGTACTAGTTCCGTAAAGTTAAAGGACTCAACCGATATCGCGGGTAGCTAATCCGTTGTTCCATGCTCTAAGGAAGTTTGTACCAAAGCCGACTTATTTTGTGGGGGCCGAGCCATCCCGTACGGTGCGGACCTACGTCATCGCGGTTTTTGCCTCCCCCGTGTCCTCCCCGGGACTACGGTCAAATAGGCTGATATTGTTCCTCCGTGCACTCCCCGTGCCACGGGGCGGAGTTTGTCAAACTCCAGTAGATCTATCCAACATCCCCTCGCTTTCACAAATTAATGGCACAATTTAAGTTGAGGACTTTTAAGTTATAAGGCATCCTTAGAAAACATGTGATATCATATGGTTCAGACTTTAACCTACACTAGCCATATTAAAACGTTTTCAGTTTTGTTTCAAAAATAGTTTGTTTAAGTCCACAAGTGTTTCCCATAAAACACTTCAGTTCATCAAGTGGGTGCCGAGCATTCCCGAGTTCTCATGTATTTGTCAGCATTGTTTTTCGTTAAGTTGTTCGGTGTGGCCCAAACAGGCTCACGGTAAACAAGTTAGTGACACTCACCTTGGGTTGCACTGCTACACTTGCTAAGTATCCAAGTTATGTTTGCTTAACGAAGACCTAGAACACGTTTAGGTCTTAAGTATTAGTTTCGTCTAATCTTTACTTAACGTCACTATGGCCCATAACATAGCACGTTGCAACTATGACTCGACATACCGACACACGACACCAATGGTTGATCATAAACAAGGGTTCATATAAATCAGATATCAAACATGTTTCATCATGGCATAATCATGTAAGTCATGGCATAACACTTAAGCAAATTTCACAAGTTTGGTTTTTAGGTCAGGTCTTAGTTTCGCTAGCACAGTTTCGCTAGGCAGTTTCGCTAGGTGCACGGGCAGCACTCTCGCTAGGCAATGCCCGGTAACACAGTTTCGCTAGGCTAGTTTCGCCCGAAACTGCTGACGCAGTTTCGCTAGCCTAGTTTCGCAGGGAAACTGGTTTGAACTTTCGTTCAGGTATTTCGCTCGGTAGTTTCGTTCGAGCAGGTCTGGTCAGGTTACCCGGCGACACTATAGTTTCGCTGGGTAGTGTCGCTGGAAGGAGATATAGTTTCGCTACTTAGTTTCGCCCAGAGAACACGCAGTTTCGCTGGTCGCGAAAAACATACGGATTTGCCTAAAAATCAACCTAACAGCTTCTGATCTTACATGCAATTCATTATCTAGCATTCATGGGCATTTACCAACATAAATCAAGCAGCTTTAACACGTTTAACATGCATTTTAATCATCAAATCTCTAAAAACACTTCTAAACCCTAAAATGACCAAAATTGCATAAATCATCATCATGGTTGGATTTCAAACGTAAAGTTATCAACTTTATTACAGATCTAGCATTCCTAAACAACATACTAGCAGATCAAGCAGTTACATGAAGATTTGAGCATACTTTTTAAGAAAACACAAAGAAAACACATAAATAAAGGTTTTTGGGACTCACGTTTGGTTCAAGAATCGATAGATGAGATGAGATGATGGTCTAGAGGCTAAGATCTCGGTCCCTTGATGGTATCCTCGGCTGACCAGATTCCAGAGAAGTGTGTGTGTGTGTTTGTTGTGAAATGAGGCAAATGAGGCTACTAGGGTTCATTAAGTTTATTTATATCAGAGGCTAGTTTCGCTGGCAGTTTCGCTGGCCAGGCGAAACTAGCTCTGGTCTCGGGTACATTGATCAGTCTAGCCTGCTACCGGGCGAATCTGTAGTTTCGCTCGGTAGTTTCGCTGACTACCAAATTTAGGCAATTTTCACATAATCAAGTATTTACAATTAATCATGCTATTCACAATAATAAGTCATGTATTTAAATCACATTGCACATAAAGACAATCAATGATGAACACATAACACATATGGACGGGTTCGGTGATCAACCAAAGGTCGTGGACGTATTCGGCCTAGTTATGCATTAGCTACTAAGTTAACACTTATAACGTAACTAACGGATTTGTCTAACGGAAGTTAACCTTGAAATTCTCGGGTGTCACAATCTACATGAATGAAGTCATGAAGATAGTGTTAGACGTAATTTATATTACTTAATATATATATATATATATATATATTCGTATATATGTATATAATATATTTTATTATGTCCTTTAGTCATTTATCTTAAATAATCAATTACCTATTTAACCCTATCTGGTATTTATTTGATGGACGTAATTGCCCTTAATAGATAGACTAGGGTTTCCCATTGGGTGTATATATAGGGCCTTATTGGAGAAATTAGAGGCTAATCACCTACACACATATCTCGACCACTCTCTCGTCTCTCTCTTTAAAATCGTAAACCCCTTTACAATTTCACCATCTTTAGCATACACCCTAAAGGGGAACCAATGCTACTCACCGGATGGACAATCTGACTACTGCTGATCTTAACCAGATGTCAACAGGTAATATTTACATACATGTTATCTGTTTATTGTGATAACGATTCAGGATTCGATCAACATGTCGTATCAGAGCATACGCTGCTCAATCGAATCATTAATCTGAATTCGTTAAAACCATAAACTCGAAATCAATAAGGGTTTTCGAACCTAACCGAAAAGCTTTAAAACCCTAATTCGTTTAATCACTAAAATCGGTTTTAATACAAATCTGAAAATCTTAACATCAATCGAATCGATTTTCGGATACGAAAACTAAGAAAAACCCTAACTGATTTCGATAAGGTTGGTTTACTTTTCGATCGAAAGCCCAAATCTCGATAGAAAATCTTACTTTTTTATTACATATTTTGTTTCCCGATCGAAACCATGGATTTGTCCCGTTCCCTCGATCGAAAAGGTCTATTTTCGACTTTGCTCGATCGGAAAGTACACTTTTCGATCAGCCTGCACTTTTTTAGTCACATTTTCGATCACTTAACACATTTTCGATCGATACTGTGGCTTTGTCTCGTTCCCTCGATCGAAAAGTGGACTTTTCAATCCGGCATGGCTTCTTAACTAAGCCGTTATTCTGCCCGATCGAAAAAGCAGCTTTTCGATTTCTGCTTTTTGATCAGATTCAAATTTCCGATCGAAAACCTAACAGTGGATCGAAAACCTAACATTGGATCGAGAACCTAGCATTTGATCGAAAACCTTATTTTTGATCGGATAACCCCTTTTCGACCGGACAACAGTTTTCGAACGGATATCAGTTTTCGACCAAACACCAATTTTTCGACCGGGTTTGATATTAAAATTTGGGGTTTGATATACAGGGGGTTTCCTGCTAAGTTTGGGGTTTGATATTAAAATTTGTTTTGTTTAAAACCTTGAATGCTCATGTTTTACAAAACAAAATGTATAAGTTAGATTAGTTCCTTAACTTGTATTAGTTATTGACATGTAGTAATTCTGGGCTGATTTGCTACATTTATCAAATGTCACCACTATTCCTAATACTAGTTAACTTATTTGAATTAAACTAAACTATTCGCTTAACTTGATAACATTTTAAAATCTCAATTCTGGCCAAAGCTGATTCGTTGTTCATACAATGATTATCAACTAAAATTAAGCATTCGCCTCACTTATACAAGTGTTTCTCTTCTGGCCAAAGCTGATGAGTTATGCTTGTATTCAGCGAAACTAATTTGTACATAAAGCTTAGATGCATCATTTATGGCCAAAGCTGATGTGATGCATTACTTTATGCACATATCTCTTATTTTGTTCATAATACTTAGGTGATAGGCAAATAACCAAAGCAAAAGCTGACTCACTTAAGTAGAACCTTAATTTGTCTATTAATTTTGGTGATTGTAATAGACTTTTATCACAACTTCGTTGCTTCATTACTATGGTCCTTATTTATGCTGCTTATTATTATAAATTATTAATGTTATATTATTATTATTATTATTATTATTATTATTATTATTATTATTATTATTATTATTATTATTACTAATTTTCAGTTAATCACTATAACATTATTTACTAAGTATCTTACTATTCTCTCTCTCGTCCACTCTAAGCCTCAACCTTCGAAGTTGAAACCTTGACTGGAACAAATTTTGCTGCTTGGAAGGATTGTGTGAATTTGGTTCTCGGCATATTAGGCTTCGATCATGCACTCCTAACCGATGCTCCTGCTGCCCCCACTAGTTCGAGCACTACTGAAGAGAAGACCGCTCATGAGAAATGGGTCAAGTGCAACAAGATGTGCCTTTTGATCATGAAGAAATCCATTGACATTGCCATCAGGGGGGGGGGGGCATACCAGATTCTGAAAATGCAAAACTTACCTAGAGTCCGTTGAGGAGTACTACAAAGGAACCACAAAAGTGCATTCTGGCAACCTTATTCTCAAATTGCTGACTACTAAGTATGATGAAAAGGGCAGTATTCGTAAGCACCTGATGATGATGAACGACATCGCCAACAAGCTTAAGGATTTAGATATGCCGATTGGCGAGATGTTTCTGGTTCACTTAATTATGACCTCTCTTCCTGCGTCTTTCAAAACCTTCAAAGTCAACAACAATGCTCTAAAGGATTAATGGAAGATGAGCGAGCTGATTGAGATGTGCGTGCAAGAGGAAGAACGTCAGAAGCTTGACAAACCAGAAGTTGCTTACCTTGTGACTGCTAACTCCAAGAACAAGAGGAAGGGCAAGTTTCCGCAATGGGAGTATCCTAAGGCTCAGAAGAAGGATGAAAGTACATCATCCGGCTCTAACAACTCCAAGAATACACCTTACTGCAAGTTCTGTCACAAGCTTGGACATAAACAGAAGGACTACAAAGGTTTCAAGGAGTGGCTGGCTAAGAAAGGTAATAATCTAAATATGATAACTGAGTCATTTAATTTAAATGTTCCAACTAATTCATGGTGGTTTGATTCTGGTTCTATGGTTCATGTAACTGATTCTACTCAGGGCTTCCATTCAATCCAGATGCTAGAAAGAAACCAAAGAACGCTTAAGCTTGGGAATGGAAAGGATTTAGCCGTTAAAGCCGTGGGAACCTTAAATTTAATAATGAAAACTGGTTTAGGTATTAAACTTTATGATACCTTATATATTCCTGAGATTACTCGGAATCTTGTATCAGGACCAAAGTTAGACATGGACGGTTTTGATGTTTCTCATGGTCATGGCAAACTTACTATCTATTATAATTCTCAAGTATTTGGTTTTGGTTATCTCGATGGTGGTCTTTATAGATTAGAACTGGATGATGTTTTCTCTAATTCTTTGTTGTCATATAATATTAATAAACCATCAACAAAGAGAAAACCTAAAAGAGACTTAGAAACTTCATCTATGTTATGGCATCAACGTTTAGGCCATATTTCACGTGATCGTTTATCAAAACTCGTGAAAGAAGAAATTTTACCATCTCTGGACTTCAATGATTTTGGAACATGTGTCGAATGCATTAAAGGCAAAATGACATCGACCAATAAGAAGGGTGCCACTAGGAGTTCTAAATTATTAGAAATTATTCATACTGACATTAGTGGCCCCTACACTACCACTGGAATTACAAGACATAACTCTTTTATCACTTTCATAGATGATTATTCTCGTTATATGTACTTATATCTCATCAAAGAAAAATCTTAATCACTAACAACTTTTAAAGACTATAAAACTAAAGTTGAAAAACAATGTGGTCTTCAAATAAAAGTTGTCAGGTCAAATAGAGGAGGTGAGTATTATGGTAGACATACGGATTTGGGTCAGGCCTCTGGTCCATTTTATGAGTTTTGTAAAAGCTAGGGGATCGTGAACCTATATACCATGCCTGGTACTCCTCAACAAAATGGTGTTGTTGAAAGGAGAAACAGAACCCTAATGAGCATGGTACGAAGTATGTTAGCCAACTCAGGACTACCTCTATTTCTCTGGACCGAGGCCTTGAAAGCAGCCGTTCATATACTCAATAGAGTTCCCTCGAAATCTGTCCCTAAAACTCCTTACGAACTTTGGACAGGAGAAAAACCGAGTCCAAAATATATGAAAGTATGGGGTTGTCTTGCCGAGGCAAAACTCTATAATCCCTTCTTAAAGAAACTTGATATGAAAACCGTAACCTGTAACTTCATCGGTTATCCCAAACATTAAAAGGGTTATCGGTTTTATTGTCCTTCCCATGTCACTCGTATAGTAGAAACAAAGGATGTCGTGTTCCTTAAAGATCATAAGAACAGTGGGAGCAGTGAAAATTCTCCAGATGATTTGCGAGAAGTACAAGACGCGGGGGGGGGGGGGGGGGGGAGGGACTCGTCGCTTACCATCACTCCGATTACTTCTCTTAGCAAGTAATAGTTTAGATATGTTGCATGAGTCAAAGCGATGGCTTTCGCTTAACTTTGACATGAAGGATCTCTGAGAGGCTTATTACGTTTTAGGCATCGAAATTCACCGAGATAGAGCCAAAGGGATCTTAGGCTTGTCCCAAAAGGCCTACATTGATCGTGTCCTTACTCGATATAACATGCAACATAGTAACCCCTTTAAAGCTCCTGTAGTTAAAGGAGATGTTTTCGGTACTTTCCAATGTCCGAAAACAGATGAAGAAAAGGAGCGAATGAGAATGATACCTTATGCATCTGTAGTTGGTAGCATCATGTATGCTCAAGTCTGTACTCGTCCAGATATCGCTTACATTGCTGGCATGTTAGGCCTTTATCAAACTAATCCTGGCCATGATCACTGGACAGCAGCTAAGAAGGTCCTTAGATGTCTAAATGGGATGAGAGACTATAAACTAATTTACAGAAGAAGTGATAATCTGGAATTAGTCGGATATTCTGATTCCGATTTTGCTAAATGCAAAGATGATAAGAAATCCACCTCGGGATACATCTTTATGTTAGCAGGCAGGCCCATTTCATGGAAAATTCATAAACAACAGCTAACTTCAACATCCACTATGATGGCAGAGTACATTGATGTTTACAACGCAACCTGTCATGGAATGTTGCTCAGAAACCTGATCACTGGACTCAAAATTGTTAATTCCATTTCTAGACCATTGAAGCTTTATTGTGATAATTCAGCTGCCGTTACTTTCTCTCAGTCGACAGGCGCTGGACTATATCTTGATACAAAGTATTTGTTCGTTCGTGAACGAGTTGAGGAAAATGTTCTTTGTATTGAGTATATAAGTACTAAGGATATGCTTGCGGATCCGATGACTAAGGCTCTCCCAACTAAAGTATTCGAAGAACTTGTTTCGAGGATGGGCTTTACTAAAGACCTTATCTAGCATATCATACTTTTTATTTATTTTTCTCTCCGCTTGATTTTGTCTCTAAATATGTTATGCATGCATTATTGACATATAGACAGTTTTATTATAAATCAACGTTAAGGGCTTATTTTGTGATTTATTCTGAATTTAAGTTGAATTTTAAATTTGGGGTTGTAGTATGATTAATGGGGGTCTTAAGTTGGATAATCAACTCTATGGTTGTACTTTTCTGCTGCAATTTTGGTTAAAAATTGAAATGAGTATTTAATTCTTATCAGACTTAGCTAATACCTCATTATAAATGATCATTCGGCCAAGTGGGGGAATGTTAGACGTAATTTATATTACTTAATATATATATATTTCGTATATATGTATATAATATATTGTATTATGTCCTTTAATCATTTATCTTAAATAATCAATTACCTATTTAACCCTATCTGGCATGTATTTGATGGACGTAATTGCCCTTAATAGATAGACTAGGGTTTCCCATTGGGTGTATATATAGGGCCATATTGGAGAGATTAGAGGCTAATCACCTACACACATATCTCGACCTCTCTCTCTAAAATTGTAAACCCCTTTACGATTTCACCATCTTTAGCATACACCCTAAAGGGGAACCAATGCTACTCACAAGATGGAAAATCTTACTGCTGCTGATCTCAACCAGATGTCAACAGGTAATATTTACATACATATATCTGTTTATTGTGATAACGATTCAGGATTCGATCAACGGATAGTACATTTTAAAGGAATGTTAAAGGAGTAAAAAACTATTAGAAGTAAGCGCTTTTGGAGCATTCCCACTTTTCTTCATCTTTACAAGAACTTGAAGAACTGAAGATTGAAACATTAATAAAATGCACAAAAGCACACATATATTACAAGGGAGAAAGAAAGAACTTCACCTTCTGTTCTACAGGGTCGGCCCAATAGCCAAACTGCCCAAGTAAGAACTTGAGGCCTCAAAATTTTAAGGCCCCTATTTAAAAATTTTGGTCAAAAAAGTTTATTATTAATATATTGTGTTGTATAAGAACCAAAGATTTATGTTAGTTCGATTCGTAAAATGTTTAGTGTCAATTTCGGCAGACCGCGTTTGAATCAAGCTATCGACGTTTTGCTTACGATACATTTCCCCTATTCGTTTAATATTTTAAATTATCTCGAAGTACTCAATATTAAAACTTTGTGGTCTCAATCAAGGGCGCAAGTTAGAGAGGGCCAGCCCGGGCCCCGACCCGGGCCGTTTTTTCACTCAGAAGTCGGCCCATCTCTAATTTACAAGCCAAAATTTTATTTAGTAAAGTTATATAAGTTACGATCGTTATTTATTTGAAACCTCAATTACATAAAATGTATGAATTATATTGTATATAGTTTAATAATTAAGGGGGCCAAATGTAATTATGTAAATAAGAGAATTAAAAAAAAGGATATTATTGTTGTTTCTCTTCAGTCGACGCACAGACAAAAAAAAAATGGGGGGAAGGGGTCGAACTCTTCACGCTGTTGCACTTCTTCTGCCATTTTATCACCGTCGGTGACTCGCCGGAAAAGACCACCTCTGGCCGGCTGCGGCCCTACTAGCCCGTCGCCACCGCTCCCCAACGCCTCCAGTGTCGTTTTTCTCCCATCCAAGGCACCAATAATCCGTTACTCAAATTCTCTGATTTCTTCAACACTTCAATTAGGTAAGTTTTCTTTATGTTTTCAATCAATTTCAACCTAGATTATGTATAAATTAAGTTTTGTACTCTTGAGGTTCATCAATTTGGAGAATTTGTGATTGTGTTTAAGTTACGGTTTATGTTCAAAATTTTGAGATTTTTGGATTGTGATTAAATTATTGTTTAAATTTTTATTTAGGTTGTTTATTTTAATGAATTATTGCAATTAGTTTTTTTTTTTTTGTTGTGTGACCCGACTTGAACCGAATATCCGACCCGAACATATAAACCAAGTTCAAAACCTAGCAACAACGTAAATTTTTTTGACCCTTAAGTTTCGGCCCGGGCTAATTTTCCGGTCAAGATTCGCCACTGGTCCCAATATAGTTTAGTCAAAGATGTTCTTCCACAATGGTTATTATTTAAGTTTTGCAAGCCAAAGTCCCACTATTCGAATCACACCCGTACGTGTTTTTCATTGAAAATTCATGGTTTATATTTTTTGTTTGATTTTCTATATCTTTTATATTTCTTCCGTATATTTTTCTAAGAAAAGGTTAATTTATTTTACGTAAGTATGTTTTTTTTTTAAATTAAATTTAACTTTTCTTTTTTTAATCGTTTAATTTGTATCTTTATTTAAAATTTGGTTTTAATTCCTTTTACTTGTATGAAGTCAATTCCTAATGTTCTAATCTAATAACATTATGATACACAAAAACAATCGAGGCAATATCATGCTCATTTGAGTTTAGTTGTATTAGATGCTTAATATTATTTTGGTGGTTGTGTATTTGGATTTAATTTACATATTTCAATGTGCATGTAAATGACGCTGGTTCTTTTATAGCAACTTAAAAGTTATATTTTTATTGGTTATTTTGTTGTTATTATTCAATAATACGATGTTAATATGAAATCAAAAGTTGTGAATTATGTTATTCAAAAATTTAAAAGAAAAGTAATACTTGAGGGCCCTAATTTTAGAGTCCGCTTGGGGCCTCAAAAAAGTTTAAGCCGGCCTGCTGTTCTATGGAAGGAACTTTAAGAACCGTCTTATTAACCCCTTTCTTACTGCATGGAAGGAATTATATAAATACAAAGTCAAGCATCATGAGGTTAACTATTTAACTAAACTTATTGGTAATATTAGCGTATATTGTAAATGTGTATTAGTTAAGGTAGTCAAGTGAAACATTGTAACTTATAAATATTGTATTTGTGATCAATAGAAAGCATGCAAATTATACCAAAACTTACATGGTATCACAAGACTAGGTCTCTAACCCTAGTCGCCCTCCCTCTCGTCGACCCTCTCTTTTCCAGTCGGCCCTCCCTCCTCCGTCGCCCTTCTTCTCTTCTTCGATGGGTGACAAACCAGCGAACATCCCTTCTTCCTCGCCTCTCCATCCCGTTGTTACCTGTAACAACCCGTAAGTTTCCAAGGACTTAAAACAATAATATATACTTATGTGTTAACCGTGTTACATAACTGTTTACTTGCAACGTGCCAATTTTATCGTAATCACTTTCATTTACAATAGGAACATAGCCTTGACGTAGCCTTAGTTCATGTTGTAAACAATAATTGAACATGAAGACTTCTTTGCACGGAATGGTCGCTGGAATTTCAATAATAATTAAGCGACTAACCGAAATCATTTATCAAATTACCAAACTACATGGTAAACGTTAAACATTATTCTATCATCTTGGGATAAATTATTATTAATCATTACCATATACATTCGATTTAATCATAAACTTTGATCACCTTTATCAATTTATGACTTACAGAAACTATTTCACATAAAATGACGGTGTGTTTAGACAATGACAACAAAACGAGACTTGTGATCCATTCCTTACGTAAAACTCAATATATTTTACGTTCAAAACGATCCATAAAGCTTTATTAACGCTCACGACAAATATCTTTTGCATGCATGTTATATATATATACATGCAACGTAAGTTTTCAAGATATAAACCCTTGTATTATTTTAGTTTACATAAGTTATCACTTTATTATTTTTAAACGTCGTGAATAATTGTTTTTATAAAACACTCGTTACACTCGATTCGTTTATTGATTTTCTCTCGTTCCTCTACGTATATCTAACCTGTCCCTTGTCCCCCTTCTTCCTCTTCGCGAACCGGTTGGCCACGGGGTCGAACCCGTGACCTTTCCCCTTTATTCGGCCGAGATCAACACCCAACCATCACCTTTCCCATTCAATTGCTAGTTACTTGAAGCTTACTTCTAGTTGACCTCTTTATGCCATTCAAATCAAAGGTAGACAACCTCCTTGCACTCTACACCCACCTTTAACACCTATAGACCAAACTCGTCTCCTATGACAACAAATCTAATATCCTTTGGTCCATAGTTTCCCTCCAATTCAAACTCCACTCTCCCTCTTGTTTAATTGCAGCCATATACACACAATTGACACAAGATTTAACCTCTCTTGAACCCCTTGGAGCATCCCTTGAACCGTCCAAGCCCAAGGCTCGAACCTGAGCTCCCTTGCTTCTCTTCTCGGTTCCTACACAACCGAAACACACACACATACAACACTTAGCCTTTATTTAATCCCCTACTTTACTAGATATTTACCTACAAATCAAGACCCAAACACACCCATTTCTATCACTCTCTACACTCTCTCCATCTCTCTCTCGTCACCCTCTCTCTCTCGGTTACACTTGGACCGAACCACACCCAAACCAACTCCCAAGCACCCCTTTTCTCACTTACACTTTATACTTAAACACTTTTACAACCCATCCTTCATTTGTTACATTCACAATTCAAGAAACTTTCTCCTTGTTCTCTCTCTCTCCATTCCAACCGTAAGTATCTCTCTCTCTCTACTCTCTCTCTAAATTTTCTACTCAAACACTCATTCTCTTGATGATTCTTGGTGCTAGGAAGCAAGAACACTCAAGACTCTCCACCATCATCATCATTTTCGGCCATCATCAACCTCCAACAAGGTTCCACCTTCATTTCTTCTAGTTAAATCTTGTCTTAACAAGTATTCATAGTTCCTATGTTTAACTAGAACACTCCATTAACAAGTCTTGACTCACATTGTTGTCTAAACACCATTTTGAACTTTAAAAGCTTAATTACTTGTGTTCATCTTCATGTTTCACCATGTATCTTGCTACTAGAAACTCATGTTAGCATTTACTTACATTAATATGTGCAAGACTTAGTTTGGTTAGACTTTTACACAAGTATTTGCCTAGTTTGCATTTTTAGTCATTAAACTTGTATTTATCATGTAATATGCGTAGATCTTGCAACTTTGGACCCCTTAATGCCTATGACACGTTTTTAAACTGAAAATATGGCCAAGACATGATATCTTAGACTTTAGAAAGATTCTAGTGCTTAAACTCACCATAGGAACCTTTTTACATACAAAAGTACACTTTAAAAACCCTAAAAAGTGCTTTTCACCATAGATCCGTTTTGACCAGAAACTTTAGACATTTTAACAGTAGGTTATGGTGGTTAAAGTGAACCTAGGACATGGCCAAAAGATCCCTTTATAAATTACTTGAATTTAGGCACAAACCGGGACTAAAACCGACACCCGACGAGCCCGGAAACACCCTTTTTATAAAGAAACTCAAATCTGGTCCAAATGAACTCATAGGGTTACTTTAATGATGAAAACATGTTTACAAATGCTTATGGTGAATTTAGGAACCTAACGGTGTCATTTAACGGGCAAACGGGACCAAAACGGCAAAACCGACACTAGTTACATCAAACCGGCAAACTAATGCAAACCGACACTTGAAATATTTAGTTACCCATTTTGGACAGAAACTAATCATATTTTATCATGTTTGGTTAATTTCTAACTTAAACGGATAAATATCATATAATCGGCGGTTACTGTAAAATCGCCCGGTTTTCAACTACATAGTCAAAATAACCAATTTCTCATATGAAAACCCTCATTTTGACTTAATATTTATTTACATAAATATTTACCATCTTTAAATATTATTTGGGAATTCTTATATATTTTATTTAATTCAAATATATACTTTACATTATTTCCAAATCAATACATAACCGGATACACTTACTTTGACTTTTCAAATCACTTAACCCTAAAGCTACCATGACGTCAAGACTTGACCTACCTAATTGGAGTGACATTAATGTCAACCCAATTACTTATTATATTGCATGTCTTATAATTATCTAGGCTTGCATTTTCATTGATCGTGCTACCGATTTCCATCACTGAATCATGTGAGTTTTCACGGCCCCTTTTCTCTTTAACTGTTTTCGATTACTTGGGGGAGAATTCATATTACTTTTACTATGCTAGACAATTAGACTTTGTTAACCTATCTGTTACATGTGCCTTTCGGCCGTCCACACCTTTTATTTCATGTTTATTCATGTTATAACCAAACCCCACTATTAACTGAATCCGATTAATTATCATATGAAACGGTAACGTTTGAATAGATCTATTGGGTTAACGCCCCTGCTCTGATTCGGTCGCTCCAATCATGACTCCGTTTTATTAGTCAAAGAGTACAAATTGTTATATCTTACTTTTGCGGTATCTGCTGGACAAAGATGCCAAGAGTGGGTAATCAGTCAGTTTCGGAATTCAGGGTATATGGTAACATTTCAACAAGTCTTATCTGATTTTGTCAAAGAATAGCATAAACAAACTTTCATAACAACTTTTGTATACTTTTCAAAGCTAGCTACTTTAAACCTGTGAGACTCACCAACAAAATTATTTGTTGACCGTTTTCTTATGTGAATTCTCAGGTGCTTAACATTCCTGCTGTTACCTATCTGGACCTGCTTTGATGACTGTTGCATTTAGGATCTCTCAATAAATTCTGGAGTAGGATTGTAGCCGTTGGAGATTTTCTTGGCATAACATCTGACGATGTCATGTCTCAAAAATCTTTTGAAAACTATTGTTTTGTGAAACTTAAAACAATTTGTGTAACTCATTACTTAAAATCCGCTGCGTAATGATTTGAAAACTCCAATTTACTCCAAACAATAATCAACTTCCAAACGGCTCTAGTTGTTGAATCATCCAGAGTACGTTCTTGACCTTGTCTGTGATAACGCTGGTTCACATCCCGACACAAAATTTTACAGGGTGTGACAGAGTGGTATCAGAGCCAAGGTTATAGAACTAGATTGCATGTTTAGAGTCTAGACTATGACCTAAGCTCTGTCAAACTTACTTGCATACATTACAACTTGCATTCCCCAACCATTAGAGTATTATCCATAGCACATTATATATATATATATTATCACCATGACTTGGAAACTTGGTCGCAGCATGGCAACCAACGGACCCATCGACTTATCGTCTGACTCGGAGATGGAGTTCAGCATCGATCTCGAAACGCTTGCCTCACCTGGTACCACTGAAGCCCCGACTTCCCCGCGATCACCCACCAGTGTACTCGAAGGCCCCGATGAGGAGGACACAGAGCCAGAGGAGGACCCCGAGGAAGAAGATGCGCCCTACGCAGTCGATATCGCTGAGACAGGCCCCGACGGGAACGGAGATTCGTTAGTCGTGACGCTTGCTGCATCTGACCTTCCCTCGCCTGAACGCGTACCATCCTTTCGTCCCTATCGTTCCACCCCGACCGACCCTCTTCGTATGCTTACTCCGCGTAAGTCGATCCTCCGCAGCCGCCAGCGTACCGTAGACCCTGTATGTGACTCGGAACCGTCCCACAAACGGTCCCGATCGCCCGAGCCTTGTGACACACCAGTTGAGTCTGAGCCTCTTCCACCCAAGAAACGGGTGAAGTTTTCTGATAGCACCTTCGAGATCGGTGAGTCGTCCACCATTACTGACACCTTTGAGATACAGGTTACCCCTCGCACCCCTGCTAGTTCAGTCGCGTCTGACACACCGCCGCTTTCACCCCCGCCTGTTCGAGTCAGTACACCATCACCTATCTTGGCTGGTGTCCCTGTTGAGTCCCTGGTCTTATCGCTGTTTGCCTGTATTGCACGTCGTGACGAGGAGATTCGTCGCCTCCACGACACTGTTCACCGTCTTGCACCACCTGCTGCCATCACTGCCTTGGAGACTCGCCTGACCATTCTTGAGAGTCGTGTCATGTCCCAGGACCATGCCCTTGATACCCTTCACGCACACTTGTCAGATGCAGTTGGCATTGCGTCTGCGGCACGCCAGGCCGTCCAGACTCTTGCTGCTGGTGCCCCTACTGCAGAGGATTTCGCACAGATCATCCGATTGCTGCTCGACACCATCATCCAGATTCGTGACATCCTTGACCTGATCGAGCGAGGACCATTCTAGTGGAGTTGTTGTAGTTGGGGAACTATAGCCCTATTTATATGTTTATGATGTATCGTAACTTGTATTTGGTGAAAACTGTAATATCACCCCGACAATGTTTGTAATCGTGTATGAACTATTGTAGGACAAGTATCGTATGTTGTAGGTGTGTATGCTACTTATGACTCTACTGTTAGACGTGATGTAATGTTATGTTATGTTATGTTAGAATGTGTTATGGTATGATGTGATTACATATATATATGTCGTCTGTGTTGACTTATATTTGTTATGCGTATTGTCTTACTTTTATTTTATCTTGTAAATGTAAGTAGTATGCCGAGACGTGCGCCACGAGTTAGGACCAACCGCGACACTTCCGACCCTCCGACCATGGATGCTGCCGCGATCGAAGCACTAGTCAATCAACGCGTAGCTGACGCTCTTGCAGCCGCTGAAGCTGACCGTGCATCCGCCTCCAATGGAAGACGAGCTGGATCCCCTAGTGGTAAGACTAAGACTTTCCTCATCTAACGAATGAGTATGATGGCAGTTACGAAGAATTGCTTTCAAGGATTTGGCATGATTTTCAGGTATTCGAGAGTGCTCGTACAAAGACTTCATGAACTGCAAGCCCCTGCACTTCAAGGGCACTGAAGGGGCAGTTGGTTTGATCCGCTGGTTCGAGAAAACGGAATCTGTGTTCCGCATGTGCAACTGTCCGGAGTACTACAAAGTCAAGTACGCTACCAGCGTCTTCGGAGAAGGCGTCCTCACTTGGTGGAATTCCCACGCCGAATCTCTTGGACAAGAACTGGCTTATGGAATGTCATGGGATGAACTGAAAGTGCTCATGCGAGATGAGTACTGCCCGCGTGAAGAACTGCAAAGACTAGAAGTTGAGTTCTGGAATTTAGTTATGACTGGTTCTGACATCGCCGCCTATACACGACGATTCCATGAGTTGGCCCATCTATGTCCCTCCATGGTGACCCCGCTTCACAAGAAGATCGAAAGATACATTTGGGGTCTTTCACCCGCCATCCAAGGAAGCGTCATGGCATCCAACCCCGTGACACTTCAAGATGCTGTCCGCTTGGCTCATAATCTGACGTACCAAGCAAATCGTCAGGGTTTGTCTTTTGCTCGAAAGACCGCTGAACCCAAAGCTGTACCCTCATCCCCTGTTCCCACTGGTCATCAGAGATCCGACCGCAAACGCCGACGCGGTCATGATGGAAAGGGGAGGAAACCATCTGATTCTGCTGGAAAATCATCTGAAGTTGCGAAGGTTTATGCTGCAACCGCACCGGCCCCTGATGCGAAGAAGTCCGGTTACACAGGGAGTCTACCCCTGTGTGGAAAATGTAATTTGCACCACACGTTGGACTGTAGCAACATTTACTGCAGAAAATGCAAGGCGAAAGGCCATATCTACCGTGACTGTCCCAACCGTTCGAACAAAACGCACCCCGTGGGCACCTGTTTCGAATGTGGTAGCACTGGTCATTTCAGGAATGAATGCCCAAAACTCAAGAAACCTGGAGGTGAACCTGCTCGAGGACGAGCCTTCGTCCTCAATGCTGCTGAAGCTCGTCAGGACCCACACACGGTAACGGGTACGTTTTTACTCAATGATCATTATGCTTCTGTACTATTTGATACCGGTGCCGACAAAAGCTTTGTGGCTAGTGAATTTAGAGACTTTCTTAATGTCACCCCAACTAAATTGGACACTAAGTATATAGTTGAGTTAGCCAACGGTAAGCAAATTGGAACCGATGAACTCTTCCCAAATTGTTCGTTGGACCTATCCGGTCATCACTTCCCTATCGACCTATTGCCTGTTCAATTAGGAAGCTTCGACGTAGTTATTGGAATGGACTGGTTAACTAAAAACCGTGCGGAAATCATTTGCCACGAGAAAGAGGTCAAAATACCCCTTCCAAACGGTGAGATTTTGACAATTCAAGGAGACCGTAGTGGGACTAAGTTGAATATCATTTCCTGCATGAAAGCCCAGAAGTTTATGCGCAAGGGATATCCTGCCCTCTTAGCTCACATTACCGCTAGCCAATCCGAGGAGAAGAAACTTAAGGACGTTCCCATCGTACGAGACTACCCTGAAGTCTTTCCCGATGATCTTCCAGGCTTGCCACCCACTAGGCAAGTAGAATTCCACATTGATCTGGTACCCGGAGCTGCACCCGTTGCAAAAGCCCCTTATCGTCTAGCCCCGTCTGAAATGAAAGAATTGTCGAATCAATTGCAAGAACTCCTTGACAAAGGTTTTATCAGACCCAGTTTCTCTCCCTGGGGCGCTCCCGTTCTATTCGTCAAAAAGAAGGATGGATCTTTCCGGATGTGTATCGATTACCGCGAGCTGAATAAGCTTACCGTAAAGAACCGATATCCACTCCCTCGAATCGACGACCTGTTCGACCAGTTACAAGGTTCCAGTTACTATTCGAAAATCGATCTTCGTTCTGGATATCATCAACTAAGAGTTCGTGAAGAAGACATTGCGAAAACTGCGTTTCGTACGCGCTATGGACACTACGAATTTCTCGTTATGCCCTTTGGACTAACCAACGCGCCCGCCGTCTTCATGGATTTGATGAATCGTGTCTGCAAACCGTACCTCGACAAATGCGTTATCGTTTTCATTGACGACATCTTGATCTATTCGCGTAGCAAGGACGAACATGAGAAGCACCTGAAGCTTATTCTGGAGCTGTTGAAGAACGAGAAGTTGTACGCCAAGTTTTCAAAGTGCGAATTCTGGTTACGAGAAGTGCATTTCCTAGGCCACGTAATCAACGCAGCTGGAATCCACGTGGATCCTACAAAAATTGAAGCTATCAAGAGTTGGAGTCCGCTTACCAACCCTTCCGAGATACGACAATTTCTTGGACTCGCCGGTTATTACCGAAGATTTATCGAAAACTTCTCCAGAATAGCCCAACCATTGACCGCCTTAACGCAAAAGGACAAGAAATTCGTGTGGGACCACAAAGCCGAACAAGCCTTCCAGACACTGAAGCAAAAGCTGTGTGACGCGCCCATACTGTCCTTACCAGAAGGATGTGAAGATTTCTGTGTTTACTGCGATGCCTCACATCAAGGTTTAGGCTGTGTCTTAATGCAACGAGACAAGGTCATTGCTTACGCTTCGCGACAGCTAAAAGTTCATGAGAAGAATTACACTACTCACGATTTGGAACTCGGAGCCGTCGTCTTCGCCCTTAAGATTTGGAGACACTATCTCTACGGTACTGAATGTAAGGTTTATACCGACCACAAGAGTCTCCAACACATCTTAGATCAGAAGGAGTTGAACATGAGACAACGCCGATGGATTGAACTGCTCAGCGACTATGACTGTAAAATCCTGTACCACCCTGGAAAGGCTAACGTCGTTGCCGATGCCTTGAGCAGGAAGGAACGTGTCAAACCCCTTCGTGTCAAATCTCTTGCCATGACCATTCATACCGGACTCGCCACTCAGGTTTTGGCAGCCCAAACTGAAGCTTTGAAAGACGAAAACATCCGAGACGAAAGTCTCCGTGGCATGGAGCAACACCTTGAAACCAAGCCTGATGGATTGCGATATTTCGTTAATCGTCTGTGGATACCCGTCTATGGAGATCTCAAGAGCCTAGTTCTTGACGAGGCCCATAAAACCCGATATTCCATTCATCCCGGAGCCGATAAGATGTACCACGACCTGCGTATGCTATATTGGTGGCCGAACATGAAAGCGGAAATCGCTAAGTACGTTGGTAAATGCTTAACTTGCGCCAAAGTTAAGGCCGAGCATCAGAAGCCTTCCGGATTACTCGTCCAACCCATCATCCCCGAGTGGAAATGGGAATGCATTGCCATGGACTTTATCACCAAGTTACCCAAGAGCCGCAAGGGTAACGATTCTATTTGGGTAATTGTCGACCGTTTGACAAAATCTGCTCATTTCCTCGCCATGAAGGAGAAAGATTCTGTAGAGCATCTAACGAAGATGTACATGAAGGAAATATTCTCTCGACATGGAGCCCCGATTTCTATCATATCCGACAGAGATGGTCGTTTTACCTCTCATTTCTGGAGATCTTTGAACAAAGCCATTGGTACTCGCCTCGATATGAGTACGGCTTACCATCCGCAAACTGACGGTCAAAGCGAACGAACGATTCAAACTCTCGAAGATATGTTGCGTGCATGTGTTATTGATTTTGGTAACAACTGGGATGAACATCTGCCATTGTGCGAATTCTCGTACAACAACAGTTACCACACTAGCATCCAGTGTGCACCTTTTGAGGCATTGTACGGAAGAAAGTGCCGATCACCTATCTGTTGGTTCGAAGTTGGTGACAGCCAACTGACAGGCCCAGAAGTCGTGATTGAAACCACCGAAAGAATCACTCAAATTCGTGACCGCTTGAAAGCCGCCCGTGATCGCCAGAAGTCATATGCTGATAACCGTCGTAAACCCTTATCCTTCGCGAAAGGCGATAAAGTGTTACTGAAAGTATCCCCGTGGAAAGGTGTCATACGTTTTGGCAAACGTGGCAAGTTAAATCCTCGCTACATTGGTCCATTCGAAATCATTGAAACAGTAGGACCTGTCGCGTACCGATTACTTCTGCCGCCCGAGCTTAGTAACGTTCACAACGTATTTCACGTCAGTAATCTGAAGAAGTGCCTTGCCGAAGAAGACCTTACCGCTCCCCTCGATGAGATACACTTGGATGAAACGCTACAATTCGTTGAAGAACCTGCTGAGATCGTAGACCGCGCCGTTAAGAAATTAAAGCGTAGTCGAATACCTCTCGTTAAAGTTCGTTGGAACTCCCGCCGTGGTTCTGAATTCACATGGGAACGCGAAGACCAGTTTCGCGCCAAGTATCCCCACCTCTTTCCTGTAGCAGCCGCTTAGCCATGATGACAAGCTGAATTTCGGGACGAAATTCTCCCAACTAGGGGAGGATGTAACAACCCGTAAGTTTCCAAGGACTTAAAACAATAATATATACTTATGTGTTAACCGTGTTACATAACTGTTTACTTGCAACGTGCCAATTTTATCGTAATCACTTTCATTTACAATAGGAACATAGCCTTGACGTAGCCTTAGTTCATGTTGTAAACAATAATTGAACATGAAGACTTCTTTGCACGGAATGGTCGCTGGAATTTCAATAATAATAAAGCGACTAACCGAACTCATTTATCAATATTACCAAACTACGTGGTAAACGTTAAACATTATTCCATCATCTTGGGATAAATTATTATTAATCATTACCATATACATTCGATTTAATCATAAACTTTGATCACCTTTATCAATTTATGACTTACAGAAACTATTTCACATAAAATGACGATGTGTTTAGACAATGACAACAAAACGAGACTTGTGATCCATTCCTTACGTAAAACTCAATATATTTTACGTTCAAAACGATCCATAAAGCTTTATTAACGCTCACGACAAATATCTTTTGCATGCATGTTATATATATATACATGCAACGTAAGTTTTCAAGATATAAACCCTTGTATTATTTTAGTTTACATAAGTTATCACTTTATTATTTTTAAACGTCGTGAATAATTGTTTTTATAAAACACTCGTTACACTCGATTCGTTTATTGATTTTCTCTCGTTCCTCTACATATATCTAACCTGTCCCTTGTCCCCCTTCTTCCTCTTCGCGAACCGGTTGGCCACGGGGTCGAACCCGTGACCTTTCCCCTTTATTCGGCCGAGATCAACACCCAACCATCACCTTTCCCATTCAATTGCTAGTTACTTGAAGCTTACTTCTAGTTGACCTCTTTATGCCATTCAAATCAAAGGTAGACAACCTCCTTGCACTCTACACCCACCTTTAACACCTATAGACCAAAGTTGTCTCCTATGACAACAAATCTAATATCCTTTGGTCCATAGTTTCCCTCCAATTCACACTCCACTCTCCCTCTTGTTTAATTGCAGCCATATACACACAATTGACACAAGATTTAACCTCTCTTGAACCCCTTGGAGCATCCCTTGAACCGTCCAAGCCCAAGGCTCGAACCCGAGCTCCCTTGCTTCTCTTCTCGGTTCCTACACAACCGAAACACACACACATACAACACTTAGCCTTTATTTAATCCCCTACTTTACTAGATATTTACCTACAAATCAAGACCCAAACACACCCATTTCTATCACTCTCTACACTCTCTCCATCTCTCTCTCGTCACCCTCTCTCTCTCGGTTACACTTGGACCGAACCACACCCAAACCAACTCCCAAGCACCCCTTTTCTCACTTACACTTTATACTTAAACACTTTTACAACCCATCCTTCATTTGTTACATTCACAATTCAAGAAACTTTCTCCTTGTTCTCTCTCTCTCCATTCCAACCGTAAGTATCTCTCTCTCTCTCTACTCTCTCTCTAAATTTTCTACTCAAACACTCATTCTCTTGATGATTCTTGGTGCTAGGAAGCAAGAACACTCAAGAACTCTCCACCATCATCATCATTTTCGGCCATCATCAACCTCCAACAAGGTTCCACCTTCATTTCTTCTAGTTAAATCTTGTCTTAACAAGTATTCACTAGTATCCTATGTTATAACTAGAACACTCCATTAACAAGTCTTGACTCACATTGTTGTCTAAACACCATTTTGAACTTTAAAAGCTTAATTACTTGTGTTCATCTTCATGTTTCACCATAGTATCTTGCTACTAGAAACTCATGTTAGCATTTACTTACATTAATATGTGCAAGACTTAGTTTGGTTAGACTTTTACACAAGTATTTGCCTAGTTTGCATTTTTAGTCATTAAACTTGTATTTATCATGTAATATGTGTAGATCTTGCAACTTTGGACCCCTTAATGCCTATGACACGTTTTTAAACTGAAAATATGGCCAAGACATGATATCTTAGACTTTAGAAAGATTACTAGTGCTTAAACTCACCATAGGAACCTTTTTACATACAAAAGTACACTTTAAAAACCCTAAAAAGTGCTTTTCACCATAGATCCGTTTTGACCAGAAACTTTAGACATTTTAAACAGTAGGTTATGGTGGTTAAAGTGAACCTAGGACATGGCCAAAAGATCCCTTTATAAATTACTTGAATTTAGGCACAAACCGGGACTAAAACCGACACCCGACGAGCCCGGAAACACCCTTTTTATAACAGAAACTCAAATCTGGTCCAAATGAACTCATAGGGTTACTTTAATGATGAAAACATGTTTACAAATGCTTATGGTGAATTTAGGAACCTAACGGTGTCATTTAACGGGCAAACGGGACCAAAACGGCAAAACCGACACTAGTTACATCAAACCGGCAAACTAATGCAAACCGACACTTGAAATATTTAGTTACCCATTTTGGACAGAAACTAATCATATTTTATCATGTTTGGTTAATTTCTAACTTAAACGGATAAATATCATATAATCGGCGGTTACTGTAAAATCGCCCGGTTTTCAACTACATAGTCAAAATAACCAATTTCTCATATGAAAACCCTCATTTTGACTTAATATTTATTTACATAAATATTTACCATCTTTAAATATTATTTGGGAATTCTTATATATTTTATTTAATTCAAATATATACTTTACATTATTTCCAAATCAATACATAACCGGATACACTTACTTTGACTTTTCAAATCACTTAACCCTAAAGCTACCATGACGTCAAGACTTGACCTACCTAATTGGAGTGACATTAATGTCAACCCAATTACTTATTATATTGCATGTCTTATAATTATCTAGGCTTGCATTTTCATTGATCGTGCTACCGATTTCCATCACTGAATCATGTGAGTTTTCACGGCCCCTTTTCTCTTTAACTGTTTTCGATTACTTGGGGGAGAATTCATATTACTTTTACTATGCTAGACAATTAGACTTTGTTAACCTATCTGTTACATGTGCCTTTCGGCCGTCCACACCTTTTATTTCATGTTTATTCATGTTATAACCAAACCCCACTATTAACTGAATCCGATTAATTATCATATGAAACGGTAACGTTTGAATAGATCTATTGGGTTAACGCCCCTGCTCTGATTCGGTCGCTCCAATCATGACTCCGTTTTATTAGTCAAAGAGTACAAATTGTTATATCTTACTTTTGCGGTATCTGCTGGACAAAGATGCCAAGAGTGGGTAATCAGTCAGTTTCGGAATTCAGGGTATATGGTAACATTTCAACAAGTCTTATCTGATTTTGTCAAAGAATAGCATAAACAAACTTTCATAACAACTTTTGTATACTTTTCAAAGCTAGCTACTTTAAACCTGTGAGACTCACCAACAAAATTATTTGTTGACCGTTTTCTTATGTGAATTCTCAGGTGCTTAACATTCCTGCTGTTACCTATCTGGACCTGCTTTGATGACTGTTGCATTTAGGATCTCTCAATAAATTCTGGAGTAGGATTGTAGCCGTTGGAGATTTTCTTGGCATAACATCTGACGATGTCATGTCTCAAAAATCTTTTGAAAACTATTGTTTTGTGAATCTTAAAACAATTTGTGTAACTCATTACTTAAAATCCGCTGCGTAATGATTTGAGAACTCCAATTTACTTCAAACAATTATCAACTTCCAAACGGCTCTAGTTGTTGAATCATCCAGAGTACGTTCTTGACCTTGTCTGTGATAACGCTGGTTCACATCCCGACACAAAATTTTACAGGGTGTGACAGAGTGGTATCAGAGCCAAGGTTATAGAACTAGATTGCATGTTTAGAGTCTAGACTATGACCTAAGCTCTGTCAAACTTACTTGCATACATTACAACTTGCATTCCCCAACCAGCGTCCCCATACACTCCCCAAAATTATGTCTGCTCGGAAATCAGGTACAATACCCCTACTGATGTTGATCAAGCATTCGCGAGCCTGTCTTTACAGCACCCACAGGATCTGAACTGGTATGTTGATAGCGGCGCCACGTCTCACATGATCAACAATCCAGGTAACTACTCATCTTATGTCAATAAAGTTATTTTTCGGAATATAATTATAGGCAATGACGCGCACATTCCAATCCAGGGCAATGGCGCGAGCATTCTAATCCAAGGCACCGGTAACCAAACTCCCCGCCCTCCTTGTCCTCCTTTAGAGGTTCCTAATGTTCTTTATGTTCCAAGTCTTGTCAAAAAATTATTGTCACTCAGACGTTTAACCATTGATAATAATCTTTCCATCGAGTTTGATCCATATGGTTTTGTTTTGAAAGATTTCCCGACCAAGACGCCACTCCTCCGATGCAATAGCCTTGGAGATCTCTACCCTCTATCTTTCCAGTCTGCTCAAGTTTCAAGCCCTTCTGCTTTTGCTGCTACTACCCAGGATCTTTGGCATTCTCCCCTAGGCCTCATTGGCTCTCATGTCTTTACTATTTTAAATAAATATTTGTCGTTTCCTTTTCGTAATGTAATAAAGCATTCAACTCTATCGAATTGCAACTCATGTGCCTTGGGCAAACAAATCCGAATGCCCTTTTATTTATCTCATAATTTATCTTCTGAGTCGTTTGATATAATCCATAGCGATTTGTGGACATCCCCCGTATTAAGCACGGGTGGACATCGTTACTATCTTTTATTTTTAGATGATTTTTCTAATTTCTTGTGGACTTTTTCACATTCTAATAAGAGCCAAGTATTCACCATTTTTACCATCTTTCATGCTATGTAAAAACTTAATTTTTCAAATCTATTATAAGTCTTCAATGTGATAATGGTCGGGAATACGATAATAACTCCCTCAAACAATTTGCTCAATCTTATGGCATGACATTCAGATTCTCCTGTCCTTGTACCTCTTCGCAAAACGATAAAACAGAGCGTAAAATCCACTCCATTAACAAAGTCATGTGAACCCTCTTACACCACTCCTCTACGTTAACAAACTTTTGGCACAATGCTCTAGCCCATACTACATACTTTCTAAATATTCTTCCATCCAAACTTCTCAACAACTCTTCTCCCACTTTGGTCTTATTCAACAAACAACCATCTTATTCTCATCTCAAGGTTTTTGGGTGTCTGTGTTATCCATTATTTCCATCCATAACAATCCACAAGCTTCATTCTCGTTCTACCCCATGCGTGTTCCTTGGTCATCCACCAGATCATCGTGGTTATCTGTGTTATGACTTGTCCACAACCGCATGCTCATATATCAGCATGTTCTCTTCAACGATACTTCTTTTCATTCACAAATCTTCACTCATCCACTCCCTCTTACGAGTTTTTGGACTCCGATCCCCATCCCAGCGTCTGGTCCTCCCAAACACCCTCATCCGTCCCCGCTGACCCCCTGGTCACGCCACTCTTTCCACCTGACCTGTCCCCCCACCCCCCCACCCCCCGTCTCCCTCAACCCTCACGGAATGGATCTCCAAATGTCTCCAGCCCCTCCTCGCCATCCTCTTCCTCCCAACTTTCCCCGTCACCGAGTCCGCCTACCCCACACCTGGAACCCACTCGTACCATGCATACAAGAAGTATGTCTGGTATCTCCAAAACCAAATTACCATTTAATTTACACACATCCATAGCCATTTTCCTCTACCTCGCAACCCAATCGATGCCCTTTATAACCCGGATTGGAAACATGCCATGCTCGATGAGTTCCGTGCCCTTATCGATAATAAGACTTGGGTTTTGGTACCTCGGCATTCTGGTATGAACATTGTACGCAACATGTGGGTTTTCAGGCATAAAACAAAATCAGAAGGGACTTTGGAACCGTATAAAACGAGACTTGTGTGTGATGGGAGGTCTCAGAGAGTCAGGGTTGATTGCGGGGAAACATTTACTCCGGTGATGAAGCCAACTATGATCCGAACAGTGCCCACGTTGGCTCTTAACAAAAACTAGCCAATACATCAATTGGATGGGAAGAATGCTTTTCTTCACGGGGCTTTAAACGAAACAATATATATGCATCAGCCAGTCGGTTTTCGCCATCTGAAATATCGAGATCATGTCTTCCTTTTGAAAAAAATCTCTCTATGGCCTCAAACAGGCCCCCCGGACGTGGTATAAAAGGTTTGATGACTATGTTCTTCGTCTTGGTTTTTGCAACAGCAAGTATGATAACTCACTTTTTACTTATCGTCACGGTTCTGACTCGGCATACCTCTTGTTGTATGTCGATGATATAATATTGGTTACTTCTTCAGACGCCTTAAGAGCCAAATTCATGACCCTCTTGGCTGCAGAAACTTGTGGGGCTCAAGTCACATGATTATCATACGCTGATATAACATTTTTTGCCGATTGCAGTTCGGTCAATCATGCTTGAACCAACAAGGTATGCTATTATCAGGCTTTGTTTTTTTTCACATCAATATGCAGCAAATAGATAAATGTCGAAGAACTAGATAAGTTGCAAGTAGATCTTTATGTGACACTATGCCAGCTTGAGAAATATTTTCTGCCATCAGTTTTTGATGTTAATCCTCATTTGATGGTGCACTTTACTAGGGAGGTAAAATTATGTGGGCCAATATGCTTTCGATGGATGTATCCATTTGAAAGATGTATGAAGGTTATTAAGGGCCACTGATGGAAGTCCTTGGTCAAGTGGTAGATCAGTTGAAGTCTTTGCAGAGCTCTTCTTGAAAAAGCATTTATTCATGTTGCTAAATGTCACACCCCCAATTTCCACTAACGTAGTATAACCGTGTGGGGGTATGATTGTAGGTCCAGAAAATCAACCAAATCACGATATTGCTATCACAAACGAGTGCGGAATCCTCGTTAGTGATTGATTCGAGAAGAAAGAAGATGAAATAGACTTGATTAACCAAAGAAGATCAAATCTTGAATGTAAATCACAACTTTCTTGAGCTATGAAATCTGATCGTAAATACAAAGAGTGGCTAAAATCGGAATCTCAAAAGCTAGTTAATCATAAACTATAAGGGTAAATCAAATCTGAATGTATGCGCCTCTTTCCCTAGGCATGAATCATTAGAAAGTCTAAGGAAGATGTAAATCAAAGAGTGGCCCAACAATCTTCCCCTAGGCATGAATCATTAGAAAGTCTAAGGAAGATGTAAATCAAATCTGAATGTATGCGCCTCTTTCCTTGACCGCCATTCTTTCTCCACGATCAGACCTGCTGTGCCATGAAACTATCCCACCCGTATAGCATTCTGCATGTCATGCTCGTCACCAAGAATTGGACGGGATGCCAGGAGCTTGATGTCATTCTCTTCGAACCTTAGTAAATCTACGGGATCATACATTCTGAACTCTCTCATTCTCTTGCAAACAACCACCACTTCATACGTTGTCGGATCAAAGAACCAACTGTCAAAATTCTTCACAAGCGTATGATCTTCAATTTCATCTAGCATGTTGATGACTCGGGTTCGTTTGGTGGGAGGGCACCTCATTTCACCGATAGGTTCATTGGTGACAGGATCAGTTCCGGTTTCGACCCACCTTGCAGCCGTCAGATCAAAGTTTTCAAAGTTCTGCTCCATCTGTGCTACCAAGTTGTCGCGAACCAGATTTCCATGATTAGCGTTCCACCTGTTAATGAACGGTGCCCTCAGCAAATTTCTCAATTCTGTCTCGGTCCAGGAGTGGAATTGACCCCTTGATCTGTAGTATTCGACAGGACTATATCCATCTCTTACTACAGCAAATAACTCCTTTTCTGCATCATAATGCCAACACAGAATTGGTTGTCGGCTTCCTTTCTTGTCTAGCTCACTCTCACCCACATCTATGCTATATTTCACAGGAGTAGGTCCTCTGAAAAACTCCTTGAACCAATTCACATGTCCTTCGGGGGCCAAGAGATATATCTTCCACCACGTACATATTCAGACATTTCAATGGTGTCATCTCCTTCATCTTCTTGATTGGCACTTGTACCCTGAACTCTTTGAGATGAGCTTTGGCCAGGGTCACCCGATGCACTTGTCACCACAGCACCTTTCAATTCATTATACTTCTTTTTCAAATCCATCAAGGCCTCATACAAGTATTTAAACCTATTCTTGTCAGCCACTTCCTTGTCCTTTAATTTTCTGTTCTCAGCCTGGAGTGCTTTTATCTCAGTCTCTCTGATTCTGTTCTGAGACATCAGAAAGTTAATGTGAGGGTCTGCACTTATCCTCATCTCAATAGGCAGCTCAGCAGCTTGAAATGGGCAGAAACTTGGGATAACTGTTGGTGGCAGACTTGTCCCAGTAGAGACACTCACTTTAACAGGGCTGGGTACTACAACAGTGTTATCAACCTCCAGAGATTGCCTTTCTTCATGAACAGGGCTTCGTTCATTCAGAAGAGGACTTTCAGTCTGAACCTGGGCAGGTTGATCTTCAACATCACTACGTCAAAACTAACCTTTGGCCACGAAAAAAAACCGTGACAAAAGGTGTTTTGTCACGTTTTTTTTCCATTCCAACCGACACTATAGGTGCCGTGACCATATGTACCCTACGGCCACGTTACAATATCAGTGGCTGAAGCCACCTATAAGCGTGGCTAAAGGGTACTAATATTTGTTGTTGTAATCAAACAATTCTTCAGAAAAGCGTGGCCAAAGGGTCCCAACGGCCACATGTGTTTGGTTAACGTGGCCTTTGGTATTTTATGGTCACGTATATTCGTGTTTTAGCCACATACATTATAAAAATACGTGGCCAAAGGGTTGCTGAAATCATACATTTTGTCACAGTACGAGTGGCCAAAGGGTGGCAACGGCCACGTTAAAATATGAATGGCGTGGCCTTTGGTATTATATGGTCACGTATATTTGTGTTTTAGCCACATATGTAATAAAAAAACGTGGCCAAATGGGTTGCTGAAATTATAATTTTTGTCCCAATACGCGTGGCCAAAGGTTGGCAACCGCCACGTCAAAATATGAATAGCGTGGCCTTTGGTATTATATGGTCACGTATATTTGTGTTTTAGCCACATATGATATGAAATAACGTGGCCAAATGGGTTGCTGAAATCATAAATTTTGTCCCAATACGCGTGGCCAAAGGGTGGCAACGGCCACATTAAAATATAATAAGGGTGGCCTTTGGTATTATATGGTCACGTATATTTGTGTTTTAGCCACATATATTTGAAAAAAAAAGTGGCTAAAGGGTAGTTGAAATCATACATTTTGTCTCAATACGCGTGGCCAAATGGTGGCAACGGCCACGTTAAGATATAATAAGGGTGGCCTTTGGTATTATATGGTCACGTATATTTGTGTTTTAGCCACATATATTTGGAAAAAAGAAGTGGCTAAAGGGTAGTTGAAATCATACATTTTGTCTCAATACGCGTGGCCAAATGGTGGCAACGGCCACGTTAAGATATAAAAAGCGTGACCTTTGGTATTATATGGTCACGTATATTTGTGTTTTAGCCACATATATTTGGAAAAAGAAAGTGGCCAAAGGGTAGTTGAAATCATACATTTTGTCTCAATACGCGTGGCCAAATGGTGGCAACGGCCACGTTAAGATATAAAAAGCGTGACCTTTGGTATTATATGGTCACGTATATTTGTGTTTTAGCCACATATATTTGGAAAAAGAAAGTGGCCAAAGGGTAGTTGAAATCATACATTTTATCTCAATGAACCCTATATTTAATTACAAATCAAATAAAATTTAATTACAAATCAAATAAAATTTAACACATATATTTAATTACAAATAAAATAAAATTCAATTACAAGTCAATACAAATGAAATACAAATAAAAAATTAAAGAAAATTACACTGCATACAAGCATTATTCTCAATCTAATTCAATTACAAGTCAACAACACTACCGCGTAAGTGGTCTTCATCTTCAACTGTCCAGATTTGAGCTTAATTAGGACCATTTTTTATTGTATTCCTTCCTATACCAAAACATATAATTGATAATTAGGTTATGGAAATTGATCATAATATATATAGCAATTTTTAAATACTTACCACCATGATAGATATGGACTGAGGAGTGCCATTTTATTGCAAGTAGTATGGGTCATCAGGTCCTACAGTTCAATTGATTTCCAGATGAACATTAGATATCCAGATTGTTGATACATGGTTCCTGATCGTCATGTGAAGTATCGAGAACAAGACGGAACGTTCAAGTTTAGGGTTGGCCGAACCTTGGCCGAACTCCAGGTTCGGAGCCGCCGAAGCTTGGCCGAACCTGAGGATCGGCCAGTCGTGGTTTCAGCCTATAAATATGTTAGTCTTGTATAGAATTAAATAGCTTCCGTGTCATAACTTTCTCTAAGTGTACTCTGTGGTCTCTGTGGTTAATACAAGTCTCAGTTGTATTTACTCTCTGTGTTTTACTCGTTTACATTGATTTCTATACGACTAAGTAGAAGATCCTCACGCTCACGCACTTTCACAGATGAAATTAAAACATCCGGATGAAGATCACATTAATTAAGTTCCAGATCAACTTCAAAGTCAGTTGAACTTTGTTTGCTACACATCTCACCATTTGTTCCAACAATCCCTAGTTGGCCCAAGTGTTTGAGGTACCAAATAACATTTAAAATGGGACTACATGACATTACCAAACAGATTACTGTGAAAATATAGAACGGAATGAAACTTGACTGGCAAATATTTACCTTTTTCTTTTCAACCGCTTCAGACGAGGTTGATCGACCACCGATTTCACGCCCTACAATTCAATTAATTACTTTATGTAAATGAGCAATCAAACCTATAATGAGTTTGACAAATACTAACCGTTGTGTGTATGTCAGCATGATTAGTGTTGTGGCTAGATCCAACAAAAATCTCCTTAGAATTTTCCTAGAACAATGTTTTTGAATTGGTAAAAAGTTAGACCAGAATAATGACGCAGACCTATCATGAAAGTATTTATTCTGTTTTTTTAATCTAACATAAGTTGTTCCAGTTTTATTCATACAGATTATGTATATACTCTATTTTTTCATATTAACATACATTTTCAATGAATAATAGCAAGGCCCCATTTAACTCATATCTTTGTTCTTACATGAAGTATATATTCTTATGTACCAGGAACTTGCATCTATTTGTGTTCTTCAGGAACAAGAGTTCATCCTGATTGTGTTCTTCATGAACAAGAGTGTATGTGATTATAAGGCACTTGAAAAATAGTATGATTAATTAAGTTGTGATGTAAAGAATTCACCTCTGTAGATGCCGGAGCATTAAGTTTGTGTGGTAACGGTGGTCCAATTGCAGATAGATGAGCTATAAGTAGATCAAGTTTTTTCTCCGATTCTTGAATCTTCAAGAAGAGGGCCTTAATCTGTTCATTTTTTTCATCCCTAAGAAGTCTCTCCTCTTTAAGTTCGAACTCAAGTTTTTCCAATTGACCATCAGTGTTGTTGGATCGATCCTTGAATTTTGTACAATTAACAGAATGTAGTTAGATGCTTTTTAACAAAGTACATAAATAGGAAAGCATGCAGACCCTATTGATTCATTATCTCTTAGTTAGTTCTTAATTATTAATATATCACATAAAGACCCTATTGATTGATTATTTGATATGTTATACACAAATTAAAGACATCTAAAGGGAAGAGTGGAACACATCATGTCTTCAGTGGATATAAACAAACAGTTCACCATTTCTAGCAGAGTAGCAGATGCATGACATCAACATTATTCTATTCTTCTACAGGGGATTTAAACTAAAATTTCTTTATTTTGTACCCCTCTAACATGAACCTACAAAAAATGTTGGAAACATTCCTATATATGTCCTCTAGGATCTACAAACATGTGCATATGCTTGACCTCAACATGAATCTACAAACATGTGCATATGCTTGACCTCAACATTCCTAGCATAAAAATAACTAATTTAGCATGCTCCCCCAGTCATTTAAGAAGGTAAATAACTAATTTAGCATAAAATGAATGGGTTGAAATGAATGGAGAGGATATCTGCAATATATACCCCTTCCTAATCAATTCTGTATGAAACGAAATTTTATCGATCTGTAACTGTAACTGTACACAAATTCAGGGATCCCAAGTTAAACGTGTATCAATAATAAAAAAAAGAAACAATTTTATGAAAACAGATTGTAAGTAATGAAACGGAATAACTTGACAATTACCGTTTTCTGGACTGAATGGTCTCCCAAATCACATCCCACTTCTGAAGAATCGCTAGCGCTGGCTGTTGAAGCTATTCGTTGTTGAAGCTCCATGGAAGATGTGAATGATATGGATGAGAAAGAAGACCTAGTTATTCGCTGGAGGTTTTTAATTGGAAATTTTCTGATAAAGTGAGAGGGAAATTTTCTGATGAATCGATAATAAGTAAATTTAGTTCAAAATTTTGGGTGTAGTTTGAACTAATGGTGGGAAATTCAAATTTTTTGGTGAAAATTTTTAACTAAAAGGGGGGGGAATTGTTCAAACTGATAAAAAAAACCCAAAATTAATATAAACAATATGTATATTAAACATAATTAAACCTAAAATTAAACATAAACATAATTAATTAATTAATTAAATGTCTCCACGTGGCTCTTCCAGCGGGTTCTTCTTGAAGATGAAATTCATAACTGTGATCCTTTAAGCAGATCTGGATGACGATCGGAGTTAAAAGCCCTAATTAACAAAATAATGTTTTAATATATATTAACTTTATTATTTTATTTTAGATATAATAAACAAGATTTTAATAACACGTGCCTTGTGGCCGTGATAACGCAACTACAAAAAACGGATACATTACTAAAACACAACTCAAAAATGAAAATGATAAATTACTATGCAATTCAGAACAAAAATACCAAAAGACGTACCGCCATGTTGTGAATTTCTCATGTATAATAATTTTGTTTCCAAAAATATTAATCGACGTCCAATTAGGATGTTGAGGAGCAATTAGGACCAACTAGACTCAATGAGGACTAAATACTGACAATTAGCGTCATTTATAAAGATACTTTAGTGAAGACCAGTTATGGTCAATTAATATGGTCAATGAATACGAATTAGGACCAGTTCTATGAGAAGGTCGATTATGCTCATAGGACCGATAAGGACGGAGCATGAAGGAAGTGACTAATGAGGATTGATAATCAAGTATGACCAATTAGGACTAATTGGGGCCAATTAGTTAAAATGAGGACCAATGATACCAATAAGGGTAAATCAGGGTTAGTGATCGTCGATTAAGACCAATTAGGTTCAATTAGGGTCAATGAGGACCAATTAGGACCAATAAGGATGAATTATGACTTATTAGGGCCAGTTAGGACCGATGAGGGCCAATTAGACAGAATAAGTACCAATATGGCTCAATTCGGGTTAATGAGGAGCAATTTGAACAAAATGGACCAATAAGGACCAATTAGTGTCAGTTAACCTCAATAAGGACCTACTAGACTTATCGTTTACCATTTACTTTGTAGTACAACAAATTTGAGTCAATTAGGCCCAATTGACCCCAATTGATTATAATTGGTCCTAAATGAGCCTAATTGATCGTAATTGACCGTAAGTGATCTTCATTGAACCTAACCGAGCCGAATAGACTATAATTGACCTTCATTGGCCCTAATTCATCCTAACTGAGTGTTCACTGGCCCTCATTGGTACTCATTTGTCATAAATGACCATGGTCGACCTTAATTCAGTCTATTGGTCCTCATTGAGCGTAATTTGGCCCTCAATCGGCCTAATAGACCCTAATTGGTCATATTTGGTCCTCATAAGGGGTCGACATTGAGCAAAATCGACCCTCGTTAATTAGTTATAACTGGTCTTCATCAGTGACCCTAATTGATCCTCATTGACCCAAATTGACCCTAATTTACCCTAATTGGGCCTCGTGGCTTCGTTGGTCCTAATTGGTCCTACTTTATCTTCATTTGTCCTCATCGGTCTTAATCGACCCTAATTGATGTGGATTCAATTAAAATAAATCTTTATCTTTAATCCTAA